>VMOF01000320.1:27418493-27451451 GCA_011764245.1 Trialeurodes vaporariorum
AAAAACAATAACAACAAAACTGGCATCCACAAAAACAGCAGCAGCAAACAATGGATTGCATGTTGGAGGAGACACGTGGATCGGTGGATTTGTGGCTGCATGCTAATTATCTCCAAACTGATTCAATTATGAGAGCCGACTCCTCGACCACTCGAACGGCGATTTCGTCTGTGAATTCGCTTCGTACGTTCTCGATCAAATTCTTTTGTTCAAACGGACGCTTCAAATCCTCTACGATGCTTCGGGCTTTCGAGTTACACGGCGACGGTCGGGTGGAGGGCACTCTTTGCCTTGGGTACATTTTTAATTTGTAATTCAAACCATTTTTTTTTTTTTTTTTTTTTTTTTTAAACCCTCTTTCTCTTTTAATTTATAAAAAGGTGAGTGCATATTATTAAGCACGTTTCGTTTGATTCGTATTCATATATCTTATATACTGCATATCCTGAAGTGCTCTGCATGCATGGCATGCAAAATTGTACTTTAAGCAAGCTTCAAACATGCCGTGTTAAGGTGGGTCTTCAGCAGTTAGTACCTATTTATGCCTCCAGAGTGCAACCGTTCTTACGATGAAACTGAGTCAGGTACAAGATAATCATAAAAATAATGTCTCATCAAAAAATCTCGTCAGTAATTTTATAAAACAATAAGGCCAAAACTATATCGAATATCGAATCGCTTTTCGGTTATACATATATAATCGATTTGTAATATTCCGTTTTTCGGTTCTTACAGTCTCGTTTTTAAAACTTTTTGACGAGCTAGTTTGCAGAGACATTCTGCATATGATTATGAAGCTTCTGATGACTTTCCGTTTTGTAAACTACTTTTGGCGTGTAATTTGATATTAATCGAACGATAAAAGTTCGATAGTTGGTGAGCCCAACTCAGACATTTTGACCACAAATTTTCATAAAATAATTCCATTCTTTCAGTTGATTTGACACTACAATACTATAATAAGGTACTATAAGGTACTATAAGGTACTATATAAGTTTTAGGTGTATGCTTTTAAATTCAAATAACTATGCTTTTATTTTTGAAGATATCAAAATCGTATTATTTATAGAGACAACTTAATTTCTGGTTAAAGGGAAAATAATACAGGTTGAATCAAAAGTCATTAATATTTTTTCGACCCTTTAGAATAGCTGGGCTGACAAACTGCTCCCGACTTTCATCAAAACGAAAGGATTCATCCTTTCAAACCTGAAAATACTTTTTGTTCAGGAACGCAATTTTGGCCATCATAGCTGATCTGGGCATAACTCTCATGTAAAACGATTTGCATATCATATTTTCATTTTCTCCTTAAGATTTATTGTTTATTTGGGAATGTACATTGAAATTTACTACAGGTAGAAAAGGGTTAAAAGACTTAGTATGATTTGAAAATTTCGTGGCCTTGGTGTCCACTGAAAAATGAAGGATTTCCACAAGCAACGAAGTCTCTGTTCCACATAGGAAAGAAGTCAGAGGGCTTTGAGCATTATTCTCACACTGTTTCTTTTATAGAGGAGAAAGGTGTTATATAGCTGTCATACACAGAACTTTATTATTGAATCTGGTTCAGAGACGGCCGTGGACTTGAAAGTCTTAAGGTTGAAGGTCTCGAGGGAATCGACAGAAGACACTTGGAGCGGAACATTAAGACTTAGAATCAAAAAGAATTAAGAACTTTCATCCTCGTTCGAATGGCTCAGCGTGTCGAAGAGTTTTAGGGGTCGAAGTATCAATTCCAGCTGCCTTGTTAAATTCGACAAAAATAAGTCCCTTCATCAATCCCGCGGTAATATACTCCTTTGTAAGTCATAAAGTTAAAGAGATTGAAAAATAATTCTCCTTAGAGTCTATATGGGAGGATATTTTTGGAATGGAATTTGATGCATACTAACGCGGTATTGATACGAATAAGATAATTGAAATATCCAGTTATTTCGTGAGAAATCGAAATGTTGATAGAGTTATCGGAGTATAAATATATGTGTTCATGCCGCGCTAAGAGAAAAGTGTCCTCATCTTCAACGGACAATTTTCAGTAGTACAATTTTTCGCAAACTGAGTCGAAAATTGCATTCTTTTAATTTTTTTTACTATCGTCTTAAACTGAAACAGTCTTAAGGAGAACTGAACTGTGTAATCTTTTCTCAACTGGTGGAACCAACGATGAATTGAGAAATGTCATTAAATATACACAGAATGGCATCTTTGCAACAAACAAACGTTCAGACTATTGATAATCAAAAATAAGACACGTATTTTTCAACTTGAGCCTGCGGTTAGGACTTTTGGGACTTACTATAAAAGGTGTAATAGTCTGTTTAACACGGAACAGCAGCTTTACAGCAAACAACGGTCAGAAAATTGATAGAATCAAAATAAGACACCTGTTTCTCAACTTGAGCCTGGTCAGGACTTTTGGAACATACTATAAAAAAGGTTTAATAGCACCAAGCATTGACATCAGAAATCAAGATATGTCTTCAGGTCCTTTGCGTTCATAGTATTAATTTACGTCATTTTAACCTCTTATGGGCAGTGGCGAGGCGTGCGATTTGGCAGCGTTCCTTTTTCCCATTTAAATACATTAGAAAGGTCAAAATGCCTGGTCATCGCCGATGACTGAATCGTTCGAATTTTTTGGTGAATTTAAATGGAGAAAATGCATTGTTGCCAAATCTCACGCCTCGCCGCTGATTATGGGCCAAGCCCGAGTATACTCGTTTTCCTCGTCTCGCCTATTTAACATTGTTCCATTGTCATGATTTCAACTAAACACGATTCTCGAAGTAGTGTAAGAAAATGAGATTTGGTCAGGTGCCTTCAATTCGTCGTATAGGCAATTCCAACTCCCTCGAGTACGAACTGTTACCTATACCTTTCTTATGTAAACGGAAAAGTTGCGTTCTTGTGAACTAACCAGGTCTTCAAAGGGTTAAGCGCGCATCGTTATTTCAGTTTAGCTTTACATTTGATTCAATGCTCATAACATTGATGCATCAAAAGATTACTCAGTTGACCCATTTAGTTTACAACTTGAGATTTAAGCAGGAGTTAGTTTCAAGCAGGATAATGATTTAACGCCGCTGAACTTTCAAGAATTCATCCGGCCCAAGCTCGTACCTCAGTATCTTTGCAGGACGCGCAAGCAAGCATTCTCCGCGCGGTTCCATCAAGCATCAGGCATCAGGCATCAGGCATCAAGCGTCAAGCCCGGGCCTGAGCCAGAAGTCAGCTCCGATGGACATGAATAATTATTTACCTGCGCGAAACCGCAACCTGCATCGAAAATGTGATTGGTTTGAAAGATGAAAATAAATAATACTGCATAGAGTCATACTTGACGGGTTTGTCCGGCTGTCATTTCTCGATGCATCATAATTTCCCCCCACGACAGTCTCTGCGACGTTGCCAACATTGGCAATTAGTTGAGTTTCGCGTCTAGTGTACACTCGGATGGGTGTGTCGTAAACGTTTAGGGTACAATGGGGCTCTTGTAAACTTTTGCTGCGGGGGATTAAATAGTTGATTCTTGAATAATAACCTGTAAAAATAACGATGAGTTCTCAAAAAAAAAAAAAAAAAAAATCACGGAATATATACACTCACAAAATCGAGCTTAATGGCGGAGAGACGCAGGTAATGTGGGAAATTCCTATTTAATTTTGAGACAGACATAGCTCGATGTGTTTCCGTATAAAAAGTGACAAATTAGACGGAAATTTCCCATGATACCGGCGTTGAACCGTCGCATTACGACCTCGCCGTTATAGCAGTTTCGTGAGCTTATTACTAAATGTTTGACTTTTTTAGTGTGATTTTCGCTAGTTTTTACATCAGATTGGTTTATTTATTTGCTCACAGCAAAATTTTGCAAGAGCCCCATTCAGAGACTCTATACGAAAATTCCTATTTTAGTCAACCTTGACGGTTGCTATTAATTGCAACTGTCCTCAAAATAGCTGGAAAGCAATTTGACAACATCTATACCTGACAGGTAAAACGTCTAAACTGGACAAGTCCATGATCTCATCTAATTCACCCGGACACATTGTATCGACATTTCAACCGGAGGCAATCGTGGAGCTATAGCACCAATGCTACCAGTTCTTATCCGCGAATACGAGTCTCCAATAATCTAAACGCGCTTCTAACGCCTAACGGATGAATTATAAATACATTCATCTGCATCTTGTCAAATAATGCATTTAAAGTGTTTTTGGCTCGCATCTGAATTACACGTGGATCGATCACCTACCTTGATCGGGGGGTCATCTGGAAATCGCGATCGGGAAGAAATGTCATTCGAGAACGAACCAGAATCGACCGTTGCCAGATCTGAAGACATATATATAGTTGAGCAAGATGAACAGAAACAGAAACAGGTGTGGTATAGATACTCACCGGAAATCAAGGCTCGTGAAAGTGCAGATTCCTCAGTAGGCTGTTTCTGCTTTCATCACGCACGCGAGGCGAAAAACGATCTGGCAGAAACAGCGATTCAAAAGACGAAATAACCCAAGAACAGAATTTACTGTACCTCTAACCAGAAATTCTACCGGCTGGGGCAAGAACTTTTCAAGGCCACAAACTCTAATCAAAATCACAATCATTATTTTTGAAATTACGATAGAAATTCAGGGCACTTGCATTGATATGTAGGAAGTGTTACTTGAATTTATGGTAATTTCAAAACTAAATTCTGACTTTTTTAGTTGGAATTTTAGATCTTGCAGAATTTTTGCTTTCACCGCCGGAATTTCTGGTCATTTCTTTTTCGTTTCTTTCATTTTTCATTTCTCTTTCTTTTCAGAAACTATTTAATCAGTCGGATTTCTGTTTTGGCCTGAACATTTCTATCACGGTATCGCGTGAGATCAGACGATACTTCATTTAAAACACAAAACTATAGATCCTTAAGTATTGAAACCAGCCGAACGGACCTCCATAAACGTAAAAAAAATGGGAGGAGACAGAAAGAGAGAGAGAGAGAGGGGGGAAGACAACTTCTGAGATCCTCCTCTGAGTCATACACTGCATGCATCTCCGGCCCCACAACATTTTGAATCACCACATCACTGACTTTTTTAAACCCTTAGTCTGGGGGATCTGCTTAAGTATGACTGATTTATCTGTGAGAGTTAGAAATATGATCATAGACCGATTGACCAGTAATTGAGACGATCGCCAGAATAAAATCCCATCAAATACCTGGTATGCTCTTCAAAAGAGAGTCTGATGAAATCTATCAAACTGATATTTAATGAAGAGCACAGACCCTGTTTTACGTGCCCGTACTTCATGTACGAGACCGTTTTATTTGATTGTCCTGATGCAGCAGTACATTCACCTAAAAGATCAATTTCATTCATCCTAGTTCCTAATACTATCATTCATCATTTTGATCGTCATTAAGGGCATTTTAAGAATAATCCAATGACGCTCTTTTGCTTCAATCCTGTGAGTGTAGTGTGACGACTTATATGTATAATTACAGGCTTCTGGCTGCCATGATAGATTTTACAGGGGTGGTCACATGCATTTACTTAATCTAAACCGCAATGTAATCTTTTAATGAGTGTATTTGCAAAAAAAAAACAAAGGGCAACAAAATATCCATACTTATCGAGTGGTGCTGCTTCAAACTTTCTAGTTTTTTCTCTCTTTGACCATTTTAATGCTCATATAAGTGAGGGCGGAGGTATGGGCTAAAGTCATCCCGGTAAAAAAAAAAAAAAAAAAAAAAAAAAAAAAAAAAAAAAAAAAATGGTTTTGAACATAATATAGTTATTTGTACAATATTTTTTTTTTCTTTTTTTTTCCGCCGATCAACACTTTTGAGGGTCAAAAGAAGGCATCTCAGATCGATGAAAAAGTTTTTCTAAATTTCCTTCAAATGTTCTCTGGACGTCCTGAATACTTTGAACGCACAATTTTTTTTTTTTTTTTTTTGCTGGAATGCGATTAGACCTCCTTCTTTTATTTTATGACACATTAACTTGCAGTAGCGTAGCATGCAATTTGGAACGTTGTACTGTGTCCACTTGAACTCATGTTAAAGGTCGAATGCGAAGGAGTTCACCGAACGCCCTATAGTGCGCTCTTTTTCACTATAGTTTAAATGGACAAACTGCAACGTTGCCAATTGCACGCTATGACGCCAAAGATTAAAGGAGCGAATTTGAACAAGTTCCTCGACTTTTCCCCGAAACTTCATTGATGTCAGAAGTGAACATATTCAAAAATCATCTTATTGGCAAACATATTTGGCTTGGATCCGTGCTTGACTTCCTCTTTCTTTTCTTTCACTCCATGCTCCCCCTCCTCCGTTATTTCGAAGGTGGAAACCGCGTTTTAACATAATTTCCATCATATTGGCACGACTCGATCGCGATACTCTCTCACCCATCAACACCCCTCCGGCTCATCTTCCACAGATTTTGAGTGGACATTTGATGAACTCTACTCTTCTTTTCTCACCCTGAAGGTATGTTCAATATTTTGTTGTTGTAAAAACAGTCTAGAAGTTTCCAAATTATTTCTGATCGTTTATTACATGGAATATGCGTGCAAGGTTATTCACCGTCGATGAATCACGCCTAAATTAAAGGGGTTTGGGTGGTGGAAGTAAATTCGGATTCTGCAAATGGAAGGAGATGAACTTAAAAACGTGCATCCCGCCTTGAGGCGAGTCGAGGATTTACCCGGGTGCACGGTTGCCCCGGCGCACAGTGTAGCGAGTCAATATGCGAGAGTCTGGACATTGGCGTGGCGACTTTAAATGCGTATATCTTTTTTAATATGCTACGTACAAGTTTAAAAGTAATGGGGCTCTTTCAAACTTTTGCTGTGAGCAAATGAATAGTCCAATGTGGTGTAGAAACGAGCAAAATTCATAAAAATCACACCGAGAAAGTCTAAAATTCAGTAATAAACTCACATGACTGCTGTAACGGTAAGTTTGTAATGGCGGTTTAACGCAGGTATCATGGCAGATTCCTGTCTATCATTTCACTTTCTCTACGAAATCACAGAGATATGTCTCAATTTAGATACCTAACCTGTATCTCTCCGCCATTAAGCCCGATTCCGAGAGTGAATTTCGTGATTTTTCAGTGTACTTACTCATTGCCATTTTTACAGATTTTTATGCAAGAATTATCTCTTCAATTTCCTATACCAAAAATTTGCTAGAGCTCCATTTCATTGATTTTATTGTAAAATTTTCTTCAAGTATCATTCTTTATAGTTTTCTTTTGACTGTAAAAACATTAAAAATTGACATCTTTGGTCATATATCCCAAGTCCGACCAAGTGGCGTATAGCGTGCGATTTGGCAACGTTGTATTTTGTCTATTTAAACCCACGTAAAAGGTCGAATTCGAGGGTGTTCACCGAACACACAGTAGTTCGATATTTTCAATGGGTTTAAATGGAGAAACCAACCTCTCCCATTGACTTGTTCCACTGTGCGGCGCGTACGAGCCCAAGCAAGCCACTGAGCTTCACGTGGAGCACGCTTAGAGGTGACCAAAAGAGCGCGAGCTGCTGGTCGTGGTCGGGCCATTCACGCCACCGAACCGCCACACAATGGTCCGAGAAAAAAAAACCATAAATCAGTGGGAATAAAGTAATATTTTCAGTTTTCTAACTTTTTTCGCTTGATTTAAAACTTTTCAGTGATATTTCTATGATTAGATTATATTGTTAGAAGTGATTAAAATTGGTCCTTAAAGTTTATAAATGATAAATTGGTGAGAAATTTACTTTCTGAAATTTTGCCATTTTTAACGATTTCAGACTATTGTGCGGCGGCCGCCCCGCTGTTCGAGCCACTCTGTCTGCTCCGCTCGATGGTCTGGTCTGGTCTGGTCTGGTCTCGATATTGCATTGCTTATTGCGCATGCGCAGTCGGGATGCGGGGCTTGGGACTCAGCGAAGACATAGTTGCCAGATATTAGGGATTTAAATGCACCTATTTTACTTAGAATGCGTATGTATCAGAGTACGGCAAAATGAGACTTAATCACCAAGTTTAAACTGACAAAATTTTTTTATAGGTAGGTAATCGAACTGAATTTCTGAAGATTACAAAATTTAATTGGATAAATTAAATTTTAGGTCCAATGAGTATGTTTCAAACTTTTGCTACATAACGATAAAGAGTGTTTCATCCCATGTAAAATCACCTGAAAAAGTCCATATTGGTGACATCAGAAAGTCATAAAATGCGATCATAAAACTCACAAGTGGCGTTTAATGAAATCCAAGATGGCAAACAAATGTCGAGCAACCTGTATGCATGCATCTCGAACATCCAAGGAAAGCCAACCTCACAAAATCGAACAAAACCAATCACAACGTAAACAAACACATAACCTCTACTTCCAGTGAGGTTTTCAACGTTGGTCATCCTTGGATGTTCACGGTGTATGAATACAGATTGCTCGATATTTATTCGCCATCTTGGATTTCATTAAACGCCTCTTGTGAGTTTATTATCGCATTTTATGACTTTCTGATGCCAGCAACGGACTTTTCAGGCGATTTTACATTGGACTAAAACACTCTGTAGAGCTGTACCAAAAGTTTGTAATAGACCCATTCAAGTGTATAACCCTGTCAGGGATTGTGTTCCACATGTGACACATGTGACATTGTGACACATAAGTCCCACTTAACTTAACATGGATTTCAATGAAATTCGAATGGACATTTTTCAAAATGTTGAGTGACCCATCAAAGTTCTTAGAGAATCGTCTTCTTTTGAATGGTTTAATAAAATCTCAAAAAAACTCAATTCCCGCAATGCGCGCAGGAAAGGGATAATGAACAGTTCACCTCAAAAATTGAATCATTCTTTTCGGTAAACTTTCAGTATGATTAAACGATATTACCCTTGATTTTGGAAAAAAATAGTTCTAGATCACACTTTTAATAACGGTTCCAAAAATGTTCAAACCTGGGTTACGAAATGTACACAGAGAGTCAGCTCGACAGCAAAAAGTAATCGGCATCTCAATCATGAGGTTATCGAGTCTCATTTGCCCTACTCCGATCAATATGCTTTGAGATTTTGGTTTCGTCATGGTCGTCATGAAGTCATTTCATATAAAGTGTGCTGGTTTCCGCTCAAAATTGATGTTCTACCTAAATGCAAATAAAAAGAAGTATTTTCAATGAAGCCGAAAATGAAAGAGGGCCTCTGATTGGTACAGAAAGGGTGCGCACGGAGAAAAAAGACTGGTATAATTTACTATCATGATGGCTGATTTTGACCTCTACAAAAATGATGGTAAATTTCACCAGATTGATGGAGAGGGTAACAAAAAATTTAGTAAAATTTACCATCATTTCTTGTTGAGGTCAAAATCAGCTATCATGATGGTAAATTATACCAGTCTTTTTTCTCCATGGCGTGTCGATTTTTTTCGATGCCCCCGATAGGGGTTAGCCTCCGCGGTAATCTGGCAACGCTGTTCGATATCCATAGTGTCCATTGTTGCCATGTTATAAGATAATATCGATGCAGTTTTCATTGATTTAAATGTGAAATTTTACGGTCTGAAGCTTAGTCTCCGGAACTATGGTAACACTGGTGAAGTCGCATGCTCGCGGCTGGGTCCATTGGCGTCAGACTGTCTAGCTTCATCCAAGGAACACACAATCTCTCCTCTCCTCTCCTCTCCTCTCCTCTCCTCTCCTCTCCCTTCTCTTCAGATTCTTCTCCTTCACCCCCACTCTCATTGGTTGAACTCTAGATACGTCGCCCAATGGGTCAGAACTGATGGATTTTCTGAACACTATGGGTGAATTTCAATAGATGTATGGGTCTCACTGGAGGATCCAGGAATCTATCATTCACTCTCTTCTCCCATTAGAAGGCGTATGATAGAAAAGGACAGATTAGGGGCAGCCACGTGATTTTCGCCCCCTCTTCTATCCTTTGCTAACACTTGCATTCTAATGGGCGAAAAGAGAGAAGGACAATAACTTGGATCCGGTAGTGATGGGTCTGTTGCGTACTTTTGCTACTGTAATATCACAGAGTTATACAATCAGAACGGAAACTCCCATAAGCGCCAATGGAAGCAAGTTTGGAATTTAACGACACCAATAAGCAACGCTGCGGTCCTATATCCCAACATGGCGGACGTGTTGATTTGTGTTGAAACTAATTTGTTTCTGTAAATTCTGGAAAGAAATGTTATTGCTAATTTCCGGCCACACTTTTATTCTACTGCCATTTCAGAATGAAACTTTCGCGGATCATGTCCTATATTTTTTTTTTTTTTTTTTTCATCCAGATGTAAACACCCTATACTCATCCCAACATGGCTGACACGGAATGAATTTACTTCAAAATCCGAGAAGATTTGGTAGCGCGCTACCAAAGTGTTTTACTGTTTTTTTTTTTTTTTTTTTTTTTTTTTTTTTTTGGGTTTTTGGGTTTTTGGTTGTTTTTTTTTCTGTTTGGCCTTTGTTTCTTCCTCTTTTTTATCCTCGGTCACCACTTCATCATCTTCCTTGCTAAATAAACTTGCGTAAAAAAATCGATTTCACTTGCGATTTTACTCACCATCAATCGATCTTTTCACATAGGCTTAAATGGATGAAACTAGCGCATGCTGCTGCCTACTGTGCGCTCATCAGGTCATGCAGAGAAGGCAAGGCGGACGAGCACTTTAATGATCGCAAATAGAAAACGCTCGACTTTGTTTCTCCGTCATTCGAGACAGAGGGAGACGCGCTCTCGGAGAGGAGAGCGGCTCTCCCAAAAGAGTATCAACGAAGGGGGCGGGGGACGCAAGCCACGCTACTACCTTTTCAACCAATCAGCGGCCTCTCAGAGTAAACATCCGACCAATTATTTTGCGGCTCGTAATTAACCATTCATTGAATAACTCGCCTACTCAGCTCCAACGTCTCCTTCATTAATTTGTCGTTCAAGGTAAAATAAATAACGAAGGAAGGAGTGAAGATGAGTGGGTGGGGGGTGGAGCGAGTAATAACGGCGCGTTGCGGATGGAGAGAAATTCGTCGTCGCTTCAGTCTAATTTATCCACCGGAGGCCGTTCATTTACTTATTTATCCATTAATTAGTTTTCTTTATTCGACCAGTTTGGACTCAGCGCTGCTCGTATATGCTTCGTTATTGCCTGCTTCATCAGCGTTACGAGCGAATTCATTTTAATGACATTCGTTACTAATTTCGTTTGTATTTTTCATTTATTCATATTCCATTCACTGTAGAGATTGTTTCAGAAATGTAGGCGCATCGAGACCGATACTCTTTGGAACTTTTCAAAATTATTCCTCGGTGATGACGGAAAAAAAATGACTATCAATGGAGATTTAACGGCATTTATAAATTTCTGATGACCCTTGAACAATAATTCACTTAAGTGACTCCTGAAAAATGTGGGTGAGGTGAGGTTCAAATCTCTTGGTCACATTTATGGTGCGTGATTTACTACAAATCGATATATATCCTTCATTTGAACCCATGAAAAAGAATCGATCATCAGCGGGTTTAATCGAGCTCCCAATAAACGATACTTTTGCATAGGTTCAAATGGGGAAAAAAACTATCGTCGATTGTTCATCAGTAGCTGCTACTGGTGATCGGAAGTGTAAGCGTTCTGATTCAAGGATTCTGAAATGTTCCAAGGAGATTATACGTAAAAGTGAATATTGTAAGTTCCTTTTTTGTTTCAGATTGGTTTCTGAGCCTATGCCTCGTTCCATTTTAATTAATTTCACTGTTTCCTGCCCAGTGGTCAGTCGCTCATTGTCCACTTCAATGAGCAGTTGTTGACTGAGAATGGTTTTCATAAGAACCATAATTATTATAGATTCTTGTTTCAAGCCTGGCAAGTCGAGCGTAGACTTGATTAGAACTTAGATACAAAGAGGGGGGAAAATATTGGAATAACTAAAGCAAAAATAATTAAGGAACAGTGGTGCAGCCAGTGTTAGCACTGACAGTTGCGAGACTTGCACGAATGAAAAGGCAGGACAAGTAAACCACAAGATTTTTTTTATTTTTTTATTTTTTTTATTTAATTTTTGTTGTTGTTGTTTTCTTAGTATTGGTTCGAAGATGATGAATTCTTAACTGTATTTAAAACGAATTGAATACAAAGGAGAGCAAGAAAATTAGTTTCACAATTATTTCTTAAATGAAGCGAAACCGCACTTGGTTTATTCCGTAACACTTGGCTCCGTTTGAAGCGTTTCAAAAGAGCGAGAAAGAAGAACATGTAATAAAAACAACGAAATCCGCGAAGGTTTTATGGCTATTGGATTCTCCCTCTGTGAAATGAATCTCCTGTATCCATCCATTTCCAATCACCTGGGTCACCCATCTTCCTCTCAAGGTGTTCTCTCTCTCTCTCTCTCTCTCTCCCTTCCTCCCTCCTTCCTCTCGCTCTCTGCCTCTCTTTTGATAGATTCCCTCAGCGATGTACTTATATTTGTCAGGAACAATGCACTCCTTGTTTTTTTTTTTTTTTTTTTTTTTTTTTTTTTTTTTTTTTTATCTGTATAGACGAAAAAAAAAATAAAAAACGGTGATTCCCATGAGTGAAGTGTAAAGTGTACTGGTGTACTGCGAGCCCCGGTTTTTCGTAATTGAGACGGACTCCGCGGAAGAAGGTTCCATGATACATGAAGTGTGCTCTTCCCTTGTCATCACCACTGTGCTTTAGATACAATAAGCTTTGGAAGACCGTACCTGATATTATGTCATGGGCCTGGCTCCAGGCGCGAGGTGCGCGGCGATCGCCTCCATATTACGTCATGCGTCATGCCGAATCGTTGATGATCAATGAACGTTGAAAGTTATACGTACATAAGCATTTGGACTCATTCATGACTTGGACGTCTGTAGAGAGGAAGAGAGAAATGAGAGAGAGAGAGAGAGAGAGAGAGAGAGAGAGAGAGAGAGAGAGAGAGAGAGAGAGAGAGATGTATAGATGGTTAGTGTTATAGCTTGTCCCAGAAAATATTGGATCCGACAATTCTACGACTCTCATGAAAACATCAGCTTTAAACCTCAGTTAAGGCAACCTGATTGGTAGGAGCAGTAAAGATGCTGATTTTTTCATTCAAACCTGCAGTTTTTAAGTCCAATCAATGGGCACCAGTAGTAGGTTGCAGCATCCCCTCTTAAGGAGTCTCTCCACCTGCGAATTTAAAAGCGCGAATAAACTGATTGAGCCAATGAGCTGCCTTGACGTTGATAGGTCGAGTCCGATGTATCGACATCAAAGAAGCTCATTGGCTCAATCAGTCAATTCGCGCTTTTAAAATCGCAGGTGGAGAGACCCCTTTAGATTTACGGGGAAAAAAGCCATGTGCAAGTCAATCCTTCCAAAAGAATAAAAAACAAGCTAAAACACATGAAAATGTGAGAATATCTTCTGTCTCCCCCTAGAATTTGTAATGGTGGTTAACTTGTCTCTCAATTTTCACCTTTCTTGGAAATCGACTGCCTGTGCCAGTGCTTTTAGGGAGGAAAAAGGCCAGTTGGGTCGTAGACGGGTCAAGTAAATTAATCGTTATTTTTCTCTGCACCCATTTGATCACGCGGTGTCGGAAAAGGGTGGAGATAGGGGCCATCGTGGGCGGCGCATGATTCTAAAAAATCCAAAATCCAAAAAAAAAAAAAAACGACGACCTTATTTTCTTTGGGTCATCGAATTCTAACCAATCAGTCACGAGAGAGGAGAAAGGAACGTATAAAAAAACTTGAGGGGAGATGACACAGCTGAAAATACATGTAAAATTGACCCACTTCAGGTCCTTTTTGATCAGCAATGGTTGGATATATTTTCCTAAAATTGTGTATGCATAATGTAGATCCATGCATTTGCAATAAAGTTTTCAGAAAGCTGAACTTTGGTTAAAAAAGCTACTTATTTTTCTCAATGGACGCAGTTATTCAAAAACACAGTTTTTAAATGTACATAAAAGCTTTTAATTCCATTAGTAGTCCTTAAAATTCTAAGAGCATTTTAATAAAAAAATCAGGAAGCAAGCTCTGTTACTTCCTGAGATAATGGGTCAGATAGATGAAAAAACCAAATTTTCGGAAAACCTGCGTTTTCTCTCAAAAATTTGCCTATTACATCCTGAATCAGCACTTTTTAAAAAAAAAATATGAAAAATATAATTGGAGAAAAAAATGTATACTGTATTATATCGGTTTGCTAAGCAGAATATCCTCAAATCAAATTAGATATTAAAAAAAAAATGTGAAATTTTTGACCAAAACTGTTCCATCTCCCCTTGAAGGCTTTTGACTGGAAAAAAATGGATAAAGAACCCGTAGTTATGGACCAGGCGAAGCAAAGGTAAATATTTTTGACCATATTGTCATACGATAAAAACGTTCAGTTAATTTTTTCCTGTTCTTTACTTATTATTTAAATTGTTTGAGTTTAGCTGAGATTTCCACAGCTTCTAAAAGTATTCAGGAAAGAAGAAGAAGAAGCGGGGGAAAATGAATCACTGAAAACAGACGAGACAGAGACAGATAAATAGCGGATATATTAGATACATCGGATTGTCGAGTCACTAATCTGACAAATAAAATAATTGAAAGTAATGCACTTCTGGTTTGTTTGACGCCATCATTGGAGGTGGTTTTCCATCGTGGCGCAGAAGGAAATATAAAAAAAAAGAAAGAAGACAATATATATAACAGGCAAAACGATGATAAGCGGATTGAATCGATTGCTGTTTCGATGTATCGAAGTGATGAAAGACGCGAAAGAGCAAGAGAGCTCTATGATCGTATTTAACTGCTTAAGTCGAAACTTGTCTCAGTTATATAGATTGAGAGGCATAAGTACCAAGTACCTACCCGAAGAAATTGAGCCGAGTTTTCGCCGCGAGAGACAACGCTGAACGCGTATATGTATGTGCTGACAGACGCTCAGTGGCTGAAAACATCCGCTAGGCAAGACAATACATAGGCGGTCTAAAAAGTAATGCAACGGTCGACTATTTGAGCGAACGAAAAAAGCTATCAAGTATAGGTTAATGGAGTCATGTAAGTAGATGATGTAAATACCGATAGAACGAAATCTTGCTCAGCTCATTTGGTAAAAAAATCATCGAAATATACAGTTTCTCCCGTGGCACTTCACACCAGTGCCTCCAGGATTTTAGGGTACTTTTTGAGAAGAAAAGAACGAGTGACAGTTAAGTGCGTGTATTAGATAAATTAACAAAAAAGCTTTTCCTACTATAGTTCGAGAATGTAGGAAAAGATACGGAGTTTTCAGATGCACGAATAGTATAATCGAATGTGTCAATTATAGTTGGAAAAGTTTTTTTTTTTTTTTTTTTTTTTTTTTTTTTTTTTTTTTTATTTCTTCCAATACACGCACTTATTGTCACATAGTATCCTAAAATCCTGGAGGCACTCGTGCGAGGTGCTTCGGGAGGAACAGTTGACCAATACGTTACTTTTTGGACAGTCTATATATGTACTTCGATTTTTGCACCGGAAAGAATTAAGTATATAGTCAGCCATTAATTTATTAAAAGTGCCTCCTTGAACAGTGGCGCTGCGTGCAATTTGGCAACGTTGTACTGTGTCCGTATAAACCCATGTAAAAGGTCGAATGCGAAGGTGTTCACCGAATACCCGATTGTTCGAACTTTGGCATGGATTTAAATAGACGAACTGCAACGTTGCCAAATTGCACGCTACACCACTGTGACCTTGAAAGTCTTAAAAAATGATAGATTTATAAATTAATAATTGAAAAAAAAAAAACAAAACAAAACAAACAAAAAACAAAAAACATGATAGTAAGTTTAAGACTTTACTCTTGTAGTTTCTCAAAGTATATCGAAAAAAAACAGTTTTTTTTTTCTTCTGAAAAATGGTTTGAATGTTATTCGGTAAAAACGAGTAACATATCTTGTGCCAGGATTTAGCTCTTCTGCTTTCAATCCTCTGTGCGCCAAGTCAAAGCATTGTGACTGGTCGGCTGTTGTACAGCGCTAATTTAACACCGATACGCGCGTCACATTGAAATAACAACCAAAGAGATGATTACTGCGGCTATTCAGAGAAAATCCACAAATACGGAAGCGATTCTTTTGTCCTGGGCTCGTCAGAAATTCACAATTTTTGTCCAAAATAGTTTGATCAGATGCGATGGATACTTTTTATATTTGTTCAGCTTTAGACTCATTTCCGTGTTATATTATTACTTTTGAAAAAAGCTTCTTCCTGACGAATCGCTCGTTCGTAATGACAGTTCCAGTCTTTTCTTTAGAATTCGTGGATTCGATTTCTGATCAATAGTTCACGGTACTTTATTGTACATTTAATGTAAATTCTAATTTAATGATTCTGAAAAAAGACTTAACTTGATTTTTCCATCGGTGTCAAAGAGTATATCGCACCGTTTTTGCGAGTACTTTAAATTTCCAAATTATTTGTTCTTTTTTTGTTCGTTTCTGAAAACATTTTTCGAATATAGTATTTTTAACCCTTCACTGCACAGTGTGACACCGGTGTCACATGATGTAAAAAACCCTATATCAGACATTGTAATGTACATTTTGACTTATTTCACATTGTATCACCAGTGTCACATTATAAGAAAACATAAAAAGGGGCCCAAACATTTTTCAACTGACAACCAGCACTCATTATAATGCATTAAAAAAAAAAAATCGTGGTTGGGGGAAAATTTGCCCCCGTATCCAATTCAACCCCAATTTCATTGTTTTTACTAAGCTTCTGGCATTTGCTGTTTGAAAAATCCAATTAAAGTAGAAAATTCTTATTTTTTTGAGCATTTTGAAACATGATTTTTTTTTTCTTTTCCCGCCATTTCTTATGGTGTTATAGCACATGTAAAAAACGAGACAAAAATGGAAAAATGAAAATTTTCACCGAAAAACTGTCTAATTATTTTTTTTTGCTATTTTTCCCATAAATGTGACCACCTAGTGAATAAAAAAATCCAGTTTTGGTTGAAAAAAAAAAATCCCATGCAGTGAAGGGTTAAATGCGCTTAAAGTCAACCTTCGTAAAAAGTGGTTAAACATTTTTTTTTTCTGTTTGAAGTCCGAAATTCAAATTTGAAATGTATTCTAGCTATATAGCATAAGTGAGATCACGAGCAATACATCACACTTCATATTCTTTAATAGGCCATCCAGAGGCGCTTCAATTGAACTCCCAAAGAATCGATAATTTACAGAGATTTAAGTGGAATATCAACCCTCAAATAATCGATATTTTTATAAAGATCTAAATGGAATACAATCATTCATCGTTTCTTTGAGGAGCTTCGATTGAACCCTCTAGTAATCGATACTTCCTCTATTTGAAACTACAAAAAATAAGTCGCATCCTGAGGCGCTCCAACTAAGCTCCCAAAGAATCGATAACTATACAAAGATTTTAAAAGGGATAGCAACTATAATGGATCCTGAGTCCATTCAATTGAACCCCTAAATAATCGATACTTTCATATAAATCTAAATTGAATAAAAAACATTAATCGTTTCTGAGGAGCTTCAATCGAACTCCTTATCGATACTTTTGCATAGCTTCAAATTGGATAAAAACTATGATCGATCATTCACAAGCTTGCTGTTTAAGTGTCCTAAGTCTGCTATGACGTTATCCGACAAAATCTTTTTTTTTTTTTTTTTTTTTTTTTTTAATAAAATAATGTGCTAATAATGCTAATACTGTCTATTCTGAGCAAAGCTGCCGTTTCGCGTATTATTGAAGATATTTTTCAATTCACCGATGATTCAACCGGCTGAGAAAAGATTACAGAGTTCAGTTCAGTGTATGACTGTCCTGTAGGAAAATACTCTGATTTGTAATCCTTTTTCAACCGGTGGAGTCGTCGATGACTTTAAAAAACGTGTAGGTATTTTAATAATGTAACGGTGATTGCACCGATTGAGAAAAGATTACATCAGATCAGAGTATTTTCGTGCATTACACTGTAATACACTGAATTAAATTCTGTAATCTTTTCTCAATCGGTGGAATCATCGGTGAATTTAAGAATATCATTAAATCTACGCAAATCGGTAGCTCTGATTCTGAGTGGGTTCTTCATGCGGGGTAAGAGCGTTCGTGGGGTTCACTCTTCCCACGTTCTACACGTCCAGGACACGGAACATGGGACACGGAACGTCGGAACGTGGACCGCGAGTCTTGCGCAAGTTTATTGCTCCTGTGCTCGTCCGAACTGATTGGGTTAAGCGGAGCGCGTCTCACGAGTTTGGATGGACGAAGGAATGGACCAGATGAGGAACGGAATGGAGGACATCGCTTGGATGAATGATTGGTCATTGGAACAATAGAAATGAGAATTCGAAGAAAATTTTCACGGTTAAAATCATATTAACACTTAAACGCATCTTGTACTTACACACTGATTCTGTCTCGAGTCTGAATTACTCCCAATGGACCCCCCAGCCCCCCCCCCCCACCTTCTTCATGTGCGAGCGGGAAAATATATTCCCATGTCAACATAGTATTATGCCACCTACAACTCTTCACTCAACAGGAGCGCTGCTCTGATGGCTACCTCGTGTTTTTGAGCGGGGTTGTCACACTTCACATGCGGAGAACCTAAACGAATTGAATTTTACCCATGCAATGGTTTAATTGCCCCCGTAGACCCTCTCATCAGTAGCGCACCGAGAGTTTTTTCATCTCTCTCTTTTCTCCATTAAAAAACGTATGTTAGACAATGATAGACAAGGGGATAAAACCCCCTCTTTCTGTCATTTTCCTACTTATACATTCAAAATTGGAAATGAGAGAGATGGAGGTGATCCTGGTTGCGACAGTGCCTCTCATTATTAGCACTATAATGTAAGGTGGAAGCAGCAAACATGGTTATAGAGACTATGAAGTTTTGAAAAAATGGTAATACTAAATTCATGACTTATGTTGAAATGTGTACTTAGAAATGATCAAAATTTAAATCAAAGTGTCCGAATTTTGTAGAAAGTAGGTTTGAGCTCAGCGTAAACTACGAAAAATGTCTTCCATAGAATAGAACTTTTGAATTTTGCATAATTGCAATACAGTGGATAAATAAATCAAAACAGCTGCACACCCAAATTTTTTCTGGAGGAGCGGGGGACACGCATGTGTAATTTAAAATTTGAAGAATTGTGCGGGCCTTCTCATATTTTCAGAACGTCGAAACACAGGTTGCAGAGGCTTCTGACAGCAAATCCCCATTTTGATTTTACTAGCTCAAGTTGTGCGTGCTTAGCATTACAATTGCTTCGCTGAGCACCAATTCTAGCTGTTTCAGGAAAGGCTCAAGGAATTGAAAGTTCCATTTTTTACCAGAAAACTACAGGTCAACTCAGTTGTTACATCTATAAGACGAACTTTTGGTCAAATTTATTTTTTATCCGGCAACCTCGCCCCTTCCAATTTCACTCTCTCAGCAGTGACCATCTCATTTATTCGTGTTTATTTGTGCCCCTCCTCCAACTCTCTTCCTCCAGGAATCATTTATAAGCATCACTCATTTCTTCTATTTTCTTTTAACATCTTCTTCTTCCTTCTCTATTTTTTTTTTTGCGTTTTATAGTCTCAATCATCGAAACGTGCAATTCTTATCGGTCCGATAATTATCGCACCGCAACCAACCAAGACAATGGGCGATGGAGCTTCGGAAGGCTTCTGCGGGATGGCTCCCGAGGCTGGAAGATTTAGGGGAGAGGTGGGGCGGGGGGAGGGGGCTTTGTGTGAAGTGGAGTGGACATCAGAAATCAATTTTGGAACGGAAATGGTTTTCTGCTTGCTTCCTCTTTGCCCCCCCTCTTTCTCTCTCTCTCTCTCTCTCTCTCTCTCTCTCTCTCTCTCTCTCTCTCTCTGACTATCTCCCTTTCTCTCTCCCTCTCTCTCTCTCTCTCTCTCTCTCTCTCTTGATCTTTTCCTCATCGTTGGATGCGGATTCAGATGTCCGATGGATTTCGTCTATAATGAACTCGCGACTCGCGCGCTGGCTCTCCTGTGCAAGCTCGCCAAACGCAACGAATGAGCGGGCGGTGGACGGTGGATCGTGAATGGTGGACGCCGAGCAGGACAGCGGTGGACGCAGTGCCCATTACAGCTGATTGGTTATAACTGTTTCCGGAATCATATTCCATTAAAATGATCGTCATTGCGTCGCGTCGTTCCTCGCCCCGCCACCGCACTACTGCACCGCGCTGTCATCGCAACCGCGGTTTGTGATGTCGGTGACGCAGGACTCATTGCCTGTTGGCCGCGCTTCGATGGGACTGCGATACTGCGATCTTAACGATCTAAGACTGCAACTCTAATGAGTCTCCTGCAAAACTTTTTTCAAAGTGTCATGGAGGTTCAATTACAGGTTTCTAAGTAAAATCGCGTGATAATCACACTCTGAAAGTTTCGCGAAAAGTCTCAAATTCACTCACAAACCCACGCTCAGAAGGCGCGTTTTAAGATTTAAGATATATAGCCAAGATGGCGCACCAATAGCGGTCAAATGAGCTGGTTACAGTAGAGTCCAATCTAATCGTAACCGTCTTTGCTGAGAAAAGTGATTCATCAAAGCCACTGGCGCAACCAGGATCTCTTCCATCTCTCTCATTTCCCATTTGAATGTATAAGTAGGAAAAAGACAGAAAGAAGGGGTTTTAGCCCGTAGTCCATCCTTCTCTAACATACTTTTTTCAATGGAGAAAAGAGAGAGATGGAGAAACTCTCGTTGCACTACTGATCAAAGCAAAAGCTGCAGTCAGATGAGACTCCCCCGTTGTGAACCACTGAATCGACCACCATCTTTGGACTGTTGAGCAAAGATGATGATGTCAATAGCTGATCAGAAGGAAAGCATCATTGTTGGTCGTTGGTCAAACAAAATCCTCATAGGAACCGTTGGATGTTGTTCCCCTTGCGTTATTTTGTGAGTCCCAAAAAATAAAATCGTTCACCGCGCGATCAGCAAGTGCTTGGTCTCTTTTGTCTCTGCTTTAACTCCCCCCCCCCCCACCACTTGATTTAAAATTAACCAGCTCTCAATACTTCAAAATGATGCCTGCAAGATACCACCCGCAACGCAGAGGAGACAAAATGTTGCGTCAGAATCGAGCGTACACAAATTAAAAACCCTCCCCCGAACCTCCTTCCAGCAGCGGCTCGTGCAATGTGGCAACAACGAATCCTCTCCATTTAAACCTATGTAAAAGAATCGACCTTCAGGAGGTGCAACTGCACCCCCAAGATATCGATACTCTTGCATTATAGGTTTGGCAAAAAAGCATGGTTGCAAAATTGCACGAGCCGCCACTGCCTCCTTCCCTCTGGACTGCGTGTGGCCTACCGATCGTTTTCGCTCTAACCATAGACGATCACATAGCCTTTGTCAAGCTCCGACATATCCATAAGTAATCTTTGGATTCACCCTAATGAGAATTAATAGGATCGAGAGAGCGCAAGTTCACCCATAATAATCGCAAGCACACCCAGGAAACAAACAAACATGCGGAAAGCTGCGCGCGAATATTAAAAAGGAGAGGCGCAAATAATAATAATAACAATCAGCTTCCGTCGAACTTAAACTATCCGCACGAGCGGGAGGGCGAGGGCCCCACGCTCTCTCACCAAAGGTCCCCGCGATTCTTTACGGGGATGACGACGACGCGAGTCGAACACACTGTGAGGAGTGGAGATGCACTGTAGATAAAAGAAAAGAAAAATAAGAAGGGGGGGGGAAAACACACTAGAGCAAAACAATGTAATACGAACACTCTCACACACGCGTCCGTGTAGATTGCACGGGCGAAAAACTTAAAGCACGGAGTACGAGAGGTAAAGAAAGGAAAAAAAAAGAAAAAAGTAAAAAGAAGAAAACATACGGTGAACGGTTTACGAGTATATTGTAATCAGAATCACACTTAAAAGTGCGTGGGTCGAAATCCCGCGCGCGCGGAACACTTAGCACCAAGGCAATAATCTTTGCTCGGCCCTGGAACCCGTCGATCGGGGCTTGTAAGCGGGTCCGGGGCCCAAGAGTAGGCCCCAATCATCGCACGGCTCATCGGGTCCCCATGAATAATATGTATTCAAAGTTAAAATATACCCGAGTACAAATATAGAATCTATTGTTCTTCGCGCCGGGGTAAAGTAAAAAGTTGGAAGATTATACAATTTTGATACATATTTACTCGCTTCTATATGGAGGCCCCGGCCGTGGCCCCGCACGGATGGGCCCGAGGGGATGGGGGTGGGGGGGGGGAGTCAACACTGTTTACTGAGAAGGCGCGAGGCCGAGAGGTGAGAGGAGCCTTTTGCGGCCTTTGCGTCGCACAAAGTTTCGAGTTCTGATCGGATTTTGGGAAAAATGTAGGAGTGAAACTTACTACGTAAATATTTTTCAATTTTGATGCGTCATTCATTTGTTTTTTTTAACTGAGAAAAATGACCTGTTGCCTTAGCAAGAGTGGGGCTCTTGCACGGTTTTGCTGTAGGCGAATGAAGTATCAATTCCAATGTAAAATGCTGCGAAAATAAAGATGAGACGTCATTAAAAAAGTCTAAAACTCACTCCTCGCTGAGTAAACTTAACTTGAAATTTCGCGTGACCACCCTTGCATGTATGCACCAACCTATGATTCGGCACCCCCAAACAATAGAACATAACGTACGAATTTTAACAATGAGATTAATGAATTTGCTTTCAAAGAGTAAATTTGAAGGAATTAAAGGTTCATTAATACACATTTTGTCACTAGGAGCACGGTGATAACTACAGAAAAGTTCTCCTTTGCCTAATAAACTGGGAAGACGGCACTTAATGTCATGCCCTGTTCTTTTGTTTGGGGTCCGAATCCGAGGGTGATCACCCGAAATTTCAAGTTAAGATTTCTCTGCAAGGAGTGAGTTTTAGACTTTTTTAATAATCTCATCGTTATTTTCGTAGAATTTTACATCCGCGGAATTGATAGGACATTTGTCTACAGCAAAACCTTCCAAGAGCTCCATTCTTTTTCTTCTGTTCTAACCGGAATGGGGCTCTTACAAATTTTTGCTACAGGTGGTTGAAGAATTGGTTTTTCCGTGAATATATTCCGTAAATTCTGTAAATACCCGTAAAATGGATTTAACGGCGGAGATGCTCAGATTTCATGGAAGATTCCTATCTAATTTGAGACATATCTCTGTGTTTCTGGAAAGGAAATGACAATGCAGGAGCAGGAATCTTGCCGTGTTACAGCTGCATTCTGAGGTTATTGCTGCATTTGAGACTTTTTGAGTGTGCATGATTTCGATAGTGTTTACATCAGATTCATTTGTTCATATATACCAAAGGTTGGCAATGAGAGTCCTATACTTGACCATCAACACCGTCACTCATAGAAAGTTTTAAAGCTATCAGTATATAGCGTACAAAGTAAACAGCCATTCCACTGAAATTTTGATTTTGAGTCAAAATTTCAATTAATTAAGGTATCATTTTTGAACCGTCAAAGAATATATAAATTTTAGAGAGCAAATACGGCCAGAATTATGAAGTGTTACGAGTTAAAAGTCAATATCAACTAATGTTCACGTGAAGAGCAACCTATACTTCATTTTCAGATACAAAAAAATTAATACATCATTGTACTATATCATTTTAATAAAACTAAAGATGCGGAGGAAATTCACTATGATTGATATGCAGGTTTGCGCAAGTTGTCCACTCTGTGAGTAACGCGCCGTGATTCGACGCAACGTGCAACAAGCAACACACACAACGCCGAGTTCGCCAGTCACATTTTCTCACATGGCCATGGGTTCAATTATACGTGGGAGTCAAAATGAAGTGGAGTCAATTTCAACCTTCACGTGCACTGATTAGACCAAAGAACGATACGCCTCATCAGCTTTTTTTTTTTTTTTTTTTGAACTTTTAATCTGTGTTTTTCAGTCTTAGTAATTAATGGTTACACGGGTAAGTGGGTATTCAACAGGTCAATCTTGATCACTGAGTTTCCAATGATTGGAGACATGCATTGTGTGTCGATGTACGAGCTTTGTTTAAATAAGGCTGACGAATTTCATACATGGTTTAGATAATTGTCGATCATGAACGTTACTCTCTGAGGGTTTCGTGGTAGAGCCTTCAATTTCACGTTTATACTTCACTGCATCGCTCATGAGTGCGTTTAGTTTTCCATCCTAAGTATCAAACAAAAAAAGTTGAATTTTTGCTATCCATGCTTAGAGGTTAGTTTTCACCGATGATCCAATATGCTTTTTTACCCTTGTAACCCCAAATTCAGTCTTTTTTTTAATAATTTATTTAAGTATTTATTTTTAGTTAAATGTTTGGACTTTATGCCGTTCAAGGTACAGATATAGCCAACATTTATGTCAATTTTCACATTTTTCGGATAGCAATAATAAAATTATCCGTCGATTAAACAATTAGGTTATGGATAGAAACCAATTCAACAAACCATTACGATTATGGAGGAATTCATGTCTTTTTTAGGATAGCTGATTTAGATCTTCATATTTTAATGGCACAATTAAGACAGAAAAACAAAAAACTAAAGAATCGTTTCCATCTTTAGAGCATTTTATTTTTGAAATCGTAATGTTTCCAATAAATTTGGCATATATGTATCCAAAATTTTGGTTGTAAATGACGAAAAATGATGTGTAAACGTTCCAAACTGGAAGAAGGGCATCACAGACATCATATGTGTTGATGAGAACCGCCGCCAGGTCACCCAGGTGGCGACATCCCATTTACTCTTCCCGTTACCACCAATGAGCTATAACTTTAGAGTGGCAGCGGGCTGGTCCACCTTGTGCCACACAGGATAGAAGGAATCCCGGGAAAAAGCGGAATTTGGACGGCAGATTCCAAGGTTTGAGGTTAAATTTTGAAGGCCGTTTCCGGCGATGCCCGAGTTTGTTTGCGAAACGACCGGAAACAACCTACAAAACTTAACCTCAAAATCGATTTTTACGGCAAGATGGTGGCGCCCTAGGTGACAACAATGAACCAGCGGAACGTTCTCTAAAGTTATAGCTCATTGGTTACCACGGATTAAATAGAAGATCAATCATAGGTTATGAAGAAGAGGCGTCTCCCAGGCATAGAAAGACTATATTGAGTCCTATTCCTGTCATTCCTGTTAATCACATCCTGATCCTGTCTATCCAAGTTACGCTTTCCTGAGTAAACAAGTAATAACCTTTTATTCTCCTTTTTATCTTTCTTGTAATTGGTAGCATTCCTACTTTAATTAACAATAGGCTTTATCAATTTCACCACGCTCCAAAAACAGTTCAAACTCACTAAAAGGATTGTTGGTTTTTTTGTATTTTTTTTTATGAAGAAGGAAAGAAATGATTACAATTTAAATAGCTTTCAAAGTAAAAACGTGTAAATTCGAATGTTTACGTGGGAGCTTTTGCGTCAAAATTAGATCGTCGGATTACTTTAAAAAATTCGCCCATTCTCCCTTTAATCTAAAAGTAGAGGAGCAGATTTCTTTTATAGCAACGGACAATCATGAACAAAATCCGGAGATCAGGGCGCAAACATTAAGCACTTCCTCAGCGTAAAAAAATCCTCCAGAATGAAAGAGAGAAAAAAAAGGAATCCAGAGAGGGTGTTTAAGGGTTTCCTAAGGGAGAGGAGATCTATCAAGACAAGAATGCGAATTAAAAAGTGTATCTCTAATGTTATAACAGTGTTTAAAAATGTGAAGATGTCCCTGCAAAGCGTCCATTCTCTTCCGCACGATTACACCTACTAATTGCAAATCCAGCGAATCCAGTACACAGTATCCCAGGTTCGACCCTGCAACAGATAAGGAAAGGCGAAGAGCCGAGGGTGTCCCTTTGATTGGGTTTCCCCTTTTCTCGTCCCCCTTCACCTTTGAAAAGCGTCTTCTCCCACACTTGATTTTTTAAGCCCTCGGAGGGGATGAAGATTGTGAGAAAGTGATAAATGTTTATGCTGCCAACAGACTTCTCTTCTCTTTTTCTCTGTTTTTTTATTTCTCTCTTTCTTATTCCTTCAATCATACTTCATGCACTTGCAAAATGTGCGTTGGTCCAAACTTTCCAAACACGTTTTATTAAATTTTCGGACTTTTGGTTTTGGTACATGGAGAAATATTTCTGATTGAAATTACGGATTGTATTAAGAAATTGGGGTAAAAAGAAATTCCTTTTAAAATGATGAGAATTATTATTGATTCAACGATAATTATTATATCATTGGTCCAATTGAACGTTCTGATGATTCAGAAGAATCACAAGACAGAATCGTTGGATCAATAAGAATTCCTATCATTTTAAAAGGAATTTCTTTTTACCCCATTATTAATAAGACATTCCGTTATTTCAACCAGAAATTCGTCTCCGTGTAAGTTACATGTTTTCTGAAAGAACGGCGCAGGAGTACTGATGTGTTTTTTGGATCTTTATAATAGCATCATACAATTCATCGGTAATTTTAGTGGTGGAAACAAATATTATATCAATAATTTGAGACGTATCCTAATAGGTATGTAATAGAAACTCTCGTAGTGTTAATTTTATCTTTTGAAGCAGAGATTACATACATATCTGATGAGAAGTATAATAATGGATTATAGAAATACTCAAATAAATAAGCTTTGCTTCAACCGGTTCCATCACCGATTGTTTGTAGGATGCCATGGAACATCCACAAAACGGTAGCTCTGGGCTTCAGTCCAATTTTCAACCTGGGAAATGGAATATTCATGAGATGCTTCATCTATGTTAACATCATAATATAGAGCTTGGTAGCTAATTTCCCTATAAAGGCAATTTCATTTGCCTCCTGTAAAATTTGTTTTTTTAGGGATTACGCCCTATTTCTATGGTGGTCAGTTGTGTAAGTTTGTGAAAACTGAACTTGAAGCTTGATTCTTTTAAATTTTGTCGCACACAGGTAGCTGCGATCTCCAAATAAGGGGGAAAAAAATTAATAAATATTATGAAAAAATTGACTGGTTTTGTATAAGCATATATTTAATTAGTTAAAATATTGTTATTTTATCTATATTTCATAAACCTCATTTTTTTAAGTTATATGTGTATCATTCATTATTTTGATTTAATCTTAATCTTTACCAACATATTTCGATTTAAATAAAAAAAAAAAACAAAAAACAAAACAAATCCCCAACTCATCCTCCAAAAGAGAGGGGTCTTTGATAAAAGTCATCCGAAATCGACTTTTTTTTTTGGAAAAGGGTGTTTTGATCTGAAGGTACACCGGGGGGGGGGGGGGGGGGGTTGTTCTCTGTATCGATAGAGTTTCTGCTTTTTTCTCTGTTCTTTCTAGTATTCTCTCTGGCAACTCTGCCCATAACACCCAGGTAAGGTTAGGTTTACTGCCGCGCCGCGGCGCCGAAGTCGAGTTGCCATTACGAGATTGCTAATTGCGATCACACGACAATTGATGTAATTAAACAGGTTCTCTCCCCCCCCCCCCAATCGCTCAACATACCCAGAAGGAATAGATATAATTTATGATTGACAAAATATGAAAAATAATTAGGACTGGCTCAGCGGCCGCAGAATCGGTGACAGTTGCAAACACTCCAACCAGGGCTGCCATTTTATGTGTAATTATAAGCATGTTCTCCATTTAGCTTAATGTATTTTTTTTTTTCGAATCTCCCGCCAAATTTGACAACACCGAATCACGACGATCGTAAATCTATACGATTTTGCAGACATGCTGAATGAGTACTGACCCGTCTTCTCTCCCCCCCCCCCCCCCATCATGTAATAGAGGCAGCTTAATGTGATTTATTGATGTTAAATACAAGGTATGATGCGATGTGATACTTTCTAGAAGCGCGACCATTTCAGTTTCGTTGCGTTGCTTGATTTGACTCTTTGCTCCGATTGATTGCAGACTTCTATATCTTCCTACGATCAAACTATACATATATATGTAGATGCATTACCGTACGGCAATGCACGCCGTTTTTATTGCTCGTTCTTGGAGGTTATTAAACGAGAGATTTTGATTAGGACAGCATCGATTGAAGTCTTTCCTCCAATCAGAGCCGTTTCCTAGTTACAGTTCTGAGTTCAGCCATCAATCAGATTTAGTTTCTGTGGCTCAGCCGCGGATCGGAGGAATTTGTCTTTCACTTAGCTTGCCAGTCGGAACGCATGCGTTAGAAAAATATGGAAGAATGGTTAGGAGGTGCCATCAAGTTACTTCAACTGATGTCTCTGTTATTTTCTGACGCATATGCGTTCAAATGAGAGAGAGAGAGAGAGAGAGAGAGAGAGAGAGAGAGAGAGAGAGAGAGAGAGAGAGAGAGAGAGAGAGAGAGAGAGAGAGAGAGAGAGAGAGAGAGAGAGAGAGAGAGAGAGAGAGAGGAGAGAGGGAGAGGAGAGAGGGAGAGGAGAGAGGGAGAGGAGAGAGGGAAGAAGCCAGTTTCTAGGGAGAAAGAGAAAGTGTGTGAGAGATGGATTGGAAATAGGCCATAAAAAGTAACTTATACAAAATACGAGTAAATCATGATACAATTGTTGAAAATTGAATTGAAGGTTATGTTTAAATGATAATATAATGACGAAACAAATAAGGGTACCAAGATTTGCAGGATAGAACGAATACTTTTATTTTGGTCAAACACGGGTGATATTCGGAAGGAAATTCAAGGCACACTAAATAACAGAAGAGGGATGATTTTGAGCATTGGTCTAGATGACGATCGAATTCCTGCCTCAGTTGCAAGCCGTAAAAATCAGTTCAAGTGTCTAAAGCCGGGTCCACACCTGAGCATTTCGGCGCACCGCACGGCGCACGACCATTCGCCCGCATGCTCATGCGGTGTAGGCTTTGCGGAGATTTTTTTTTATTTCGACGAACAGGTCGCACCGAATGGTGCACGAGCACCGCCTCGGTCTGTTCGCCCACGCTCAAGAAATATTCGTCCGTATATAAACAGTCCCCGCGCTACTGAATGCGGCCACACCTGCGTTCACGCCACACGGAATTTTTTTGACTCGGGTCACAAAAACCGTCTCCTTGAGCGAGCACGGCCGAACAGTCCACACCGCACAACGTATGGCTCATTCGGTGCGGCGCGACATCCACATTGGCGCGCATTCGGGCGAATGCTGTACGGTACGCCGCGCCGTGTGATGCGGCGAAATGCTCAGGTATGGACCCGGCTTTAGGATGCTGTAGGCGTGTGAACAAAATATAGGGGAGACAGTGAGCTCACAAAGTCTGTCTAGTTTTAAGAATGCTTGGCTTCACCAGCATTTAATATGAAAATCACAATTTCCAACAAAAATAACTTAAATGAGAAACTGCGTAAATTACTTGAATACTTAACAGATTCAAATTGAACACTGTCGCCAGTTTGCGCGAGCCGCCGTTGGAAAGGGCGCGGACGGTGGAGGAGGATCAGTGGCGATGTGTGCGATTTGGCAACGTTCCTTTTTCCCATTTAAACACATTAGAAAGATCGAAATCCCTGGTCATCGCCGAGGACTGAAGTGTTCGACCTTTTAGGTGATTTTAAATGAAGTAAATACATTGTTGCCAAATTTCACGCTTCGCCACTGATGAGGTGGATGACGCGTAAAAATGTAAAGATTTTGTAAAAGCGAGTGCGTATCCAGAGCTGGCGAGATTTGTAATTAACACAGTGTTTGCGAGTATTATCCAAGAGTGATTAATATTTAAGGCTCTCTTGAAAGCAAAACGGATATCATAATGAATCGAAGCCCATAAATCGTGGATCTCTCACTTTTTAGCATGCGTCGCTCCCTCCGCCATAGGTCTCACTGCGCATGCGCATTGCGTTGTGTAGCGTGTGCTACGCGGAGGTCGCAAAGTGCGGTACGGCGCACGCATAGGGTTACCATTCATTACAGAACAAGTCCCCGTACCTTATCTCTCATTCATGGTTGCCAAATTGTACTGCACGGTGAAAGGTATAATTCCTTTGAATTCTAGTAATGTTACCAGAATAACACTGATGTGACTGGTGTGTGAACCACGGAAAGTTTAGAGCTTTGACCAAAAAATGCTAATTTTAATACCAGAATATGGTTATAGAACTAGAATATCCTCCAAATTTTCAAGAACTATGGTAGAGACACACGGAGAAAAAAGACTGGTATAATTTATCATCATGATAGCTGATTTTGACCTTAGCAAAAAATGATGGTAAATTTCACCAGAATGATGGACAAAGTCACCAGTCTGGTACCCTCTCCATCATTCTGGCGATATTTGCCATCATTTTTGCTAAGGTCAAAATCAGCTATCATGATGATAAATTATACCAGTCTTTTTTCTCCGTGCGCACTAGAGTTATGGTGACTGTACCATCCCTTACATCGGTTTACATATCTTCATACCTCTAATTGGTAATCTTTTTTTTTTTTTTTTTTTTTTTTTTTTTTTTCAGTGGTGCACAATAGGGCTCATGCAAACTTTTGCTATTTCCATAAGGCCAAAAAAAGTGTGGACCCACGCTTCAACCAATCAGAGGCCAACCCGCTTTTCCGATCTCTTATCTGCGTTGACCACGCAGACCTTCTACTCCATTGCGACTCTTGGTTACTCTTTGAGCAAGAGTTTGATCTATTTCCATGGAAAATTTGTCATGGAAAATGTTTACCAAAGATATAGGCTTTACAGTCTACATTTACTTAAAATATATTTGACCTCCAGATTTATAAAAAATAAAAATTTTCCCCAATAAGTATTCTGATTCGGGCAAAAAAGTGGATTTACTACACGACACACGTATAGCACGTATAGAGGTCGTTTCAGAAGTGTAGGCTCACCTAGACCAATAATCTTTGGAATTTTTCAACATTGTTCCCCGTACTACATAAACTGAAAATGAATCCAAGCGTTGGCTTTTCTTTGAGGAACGCCTTAACATTGAAAGTTCAAAGTCAAAGGCAAGTTTTTTTTTTTTTTTTATTTGAAGGAATGATCATTGAAAATTCGCCAAAAATTATGGTCTAGGTGCGCCTACACTTCTGAAACGAGCTCTAGCCGTGAGTGAAGGCTCTGTAGAATAGCGGGTACCTCGAGCCTGGCCCATATGACAACCAGGCCGTTGAAAACTTGGCGCGTGAAAGCTGCAATATGAAGGTAAGGGGAACGAGGCGAGGCGGAGAAATATTAAAAATAAGGAATCACAAGATGTAACAATACAGAAGTGATTAAGTCTGACCGAGAGACTTCTTAATAATTTCCAATAAAAAATGTAAATTCAAAGTGCCTCGGTGCAACACTTCTTAATGCCCATAACACTCGAGTCTCTGACTCCTTGCGTCGAGGGATGCATTGTATTTAAAAAGGATATTTATGATTCGCCTTAATTATTGTTTCCACCCGATATATATATTTTACCGGCAATGAAATAAATAATAGGATTATGGAAATGAACCACGACTATCTTGAGCAAAAGGAGGATAGGTTAAAAAAAAGTAACTCTCTGACTCTCGACCAACAGAAGAGGACATTACAATAGGTCAATGATTTACTGTCATTCGAATCCGTAGGGTGTCCTTCCACAGTGTGTACCAGGAGTGGATCTCTCTCTCTCTCTCTCTCTCTCTCTCTCTCTCTCTCTCTCTCTCTCTCTCTCTCTCTCTCTCTCTCTCTCTCTCTCTCTCTCTCTCTCTCTCTCTTTCTCTCTCTTCCTCTCAAAGCGGAGGAGCTGGAGGACCGCGATCCGGCTCGGAGGACCAAACTGTTGCTCCTTTCTCGATCAGGAAGAAAAAAGAGAAGAGATAGAAAGAGAAGAAACGGAGGAAAACATTTTCAAGACAGATTGTACCAACTTTAACTCTCTCGTTGGTACCATGGGTACATTCTAATGTGTCTATGAGAGTGTACCCATGTGTTTATACATACATGTACCTACATACATAAACACATACATAAGTATGTAACGTGAACTGTGCACGAATTGACTCTCGTGCTTGAAAATTATAAAGAACTTTGAGAGTATCGTCCGTTTATCGAGACCAAAGCTCAATCTTTTTCGGTTCGTGTTCACTTGTGCCATACAGAGGTCATGCCCGTCCGTTTCGATTCAGTTCCAGCTTGCTGCCCAGTCGATTCGAAAATGGTATGACTACTCCTCGGCAGCGATAAATGGTCCGCCGTTTCATAGCCTCCCCCTCCCCCTCCCCAACCCCTCCCTCTCACCACGCCTTTCCCCTCATCCTCAGTCTACCTCATCCCCCCTCCATCCCTAGCCAACTTCATTCTGCCATTAATCCACAATCACATCAATGTAGTGTACACGTTACGTTACGAGTGGACGCAGAATATGACAATGTAATAAAATATAAAGTACCAGGCCCCGTGTAAAATGAGCGCTGATAAACGTGATAAATCTACCCGCCGAGCGCGGAGTCAAACTCTTCGCCAATTTGAGCCGAATTGTGTTACGTTCCGAGTTGTCAATGGATGCAATTTTGCATCGGAGGGAAATTTTCTCGACCGCTGAATTAAGATCGGCTCGGTGAGATTTGATCCAGATCTGGAAGATCCGTGCTATACCGAATCCAAATCTCGGTGAATAATTTTGCTTTAGATTTTTCAAAGTAAAAAAAAAAAAAAAAAAAAAAACAACTAAACAAAAAAACAAAAACTGTAAACACCGACAAAACACAGTATACAGTGATTGCGATTATTGTATCAATATTTACTATTCAACCCAGAAACAATTTATATTCAAGAGATCACGCTTTAGATATCTATTATCTAGCCTAGTGTTAACCTTTTTTACTGCCAGGTTAGGAAGTCCACCGCTTCTTCACTCAAATTAAATCAGTGACGAAGCGTGAAATTTGGCAACAATGTGTTTTCTTCATTTAAATTCACCAAAAAAGTCGAACGCTCCAAAGTCGTCAAAGCCGG
>VMOF01000320.1:27451951-27514334 GCA_011764245.1 Trialeurodes vaporariorum
ACAGCAGCTCTAAAAATTGCTATCGATGTAGGGAATAAATAATAAAATGAATAAATCAAACAGAAGAATTTGAGGCAGTTTCACTGCATTTGCATTTAGTCTGCATTTAGAAACAATCACTCATCAGATCGGACAGATGGGAAAGATCTGTACTCTGGCGGCCGGCGGGGTCGGTCGGGTCCGCTCGGCGAATGATTAACAACCAATGCGATTCGAGCTCGTAGATATTCAAATATTTGAAAGGCGGGAACCATACTTAAAATGAGATAATGTTTTTAAAGATTTCTCAGTTACAAGCGAGTTTTACTTCGTGAATTTTGCAAAAGTTCAAACACGGAAACAGACTGAATCGATCCATGTAACATACAACCCTAATAAAACCCTGGTTTTTGCTGTAGCTTAGGTAATCAGACGAAAAAGTGGTCGGAGTCGATGATTCCTGTGAATATACGTTCGGTAGTTTTCTGTGGTCTGTTTTCTGACTTGCCGTGTGCGTTCTACCGAACGCTCAGATGAGAGCGAAGAATCGGCGATTTGTTCGTTGGTCAATAGCCAACTTATAGAGTCTAACTGGATATATTTTCCCTGAATACGTTATTTTGTTGAGTGTCCCCAAAAACATGTCGGACACCGCGAGTGATAGGTTAGTGCGTCCTGTGTACGATGTCTCTATACTCTATTATATATGTTATATATTATATATGTCTATAATCCAACCTTAAAAGCTCACCTCGGCTTACCTTATGTTTATTAAATATCTTTATAAACAACCAAGACATTTGAAAAGTATATATTTGAAAGACAAGATAAAAACAAAAAGCGGTTCCTAGATGCGAAACTGACCAGCTCAATAGCGCGCGTTAGATGAATAATCAAAGTTGCAAACATTACAGATTACGGTATGAGGGTTAAACAAGCGTGTCTAACGCGAAGTTGTCAGATTTACGACGCTTCAAATCGTTTGTTTGACTGAGTTTTATTGAATTCACACCCATCAACGGAACAATAATTAGAGAACTCTATTTCCTGGCATAACTATACGCATATTCTTCGAAAATATAGCTGTCTGTAATTTTATCTGCAATGCGATTGAATACCGCAGTTAATATGACTTCGCGACCGAAGTGCTCAGAAACGTTGCATATATTCCATTTTAAGCCCATAAAAAAGGTCAAACTATCAGGGGTGTATGTTGAATAATATGATTTCTTAATGAATTGTTTACTCTTTTAAGGAAACCATGCAATGGTGTTTTCCTGAGATTGTAATATTTGTATGCGTTTTGTTTCCGTTGACAAAATCTTGACGGACCGCCCTAGACCGTGCTACTCTTTTTATGCAAGAAGTCCCCTTCGTTCAGCGCTCTCGCTGACACTCGCTATAATCATGTAAGCAGCCCGGTTAATCCATACTGTGTTTTTTGAATTAAATGTTTGCTCCAATTTAACAATGTATCGTTGTTCCTATGTTTTCAATTCAACAGTGCACAGTGCACTGTCTCAAAGCGATATTTTTGATGGGTTCAAATGACCAGATTATACATACGACGCCTTAGGTTACAGTCTCAAATTTGAAAAAAAATTGCCAAATGGGTATGGATTTTTTTCACCCGAGATCTGGCAACCACGATTACTTAGAAATGCATAATTTAAACGAGCGGAAGCAATGAGAGAGAGAGAGAGAGAGAGAGAGAGAGAGAGAGAGAGAGAGAGAGAGAGAGAGAGAGAGAGAGAGAGAGAGAGAGAGAGAGAGAGAGAGAGAGAGAGAGAGTGAGTGACAGAGAGATAGAGAAAGGGTGAATAAACGGGCGAACATCGGAATCGGAGTCGAACGGCGAAGATTGGCACTCGCCGATCCGAGAGAGGGAGAGATGAGGAGGGGGTGAGAAATAAACAAAAAACAAAAACAAAACACGAAGAAAAGAAGAAAAAAAGGAGAGAACAGAAATAAAGAAGACGAAAAAAAAGAAGTTTACACCCTTGGACACTTCTACAATTTCCATGATTAGTTTTGCCTCGGAAAAGAAAAACTGAGGAAAGAAGGTGTTCCTTCTTCAACCCCCCCTCGCTCTCTTTTCCTCTCCCAGCCCCCCACCCCCTCTCCTTGAGTATCGGCATCGGCGTCGCTGGACGTCCATCCGTCCGTTCAACGGAGAAGTAGCCCATTACTATATACGAGGGGGAGAGAGAGAGAGAGAGAGAAAGAGAGAGAGAGAGAGGGAGGAAGAGAGAGAGAGAGAAAGAAAGAGAGAGGAAGAGATCTGAAGGGAGGGAGGAGAGGAAAGTTGATTAAGAAAGTACAAAGTCAATTTCTCAATCAAGATTGGAAAGAAAACTAACGCTGATTAACTTAAACTAATTTCATTAAATAAAAACTCATAAGAGATTAGACCGACGGAAGAAGGAAGAAGACGCAGCCAGGGCATGGGCAAGGCAAGAGAGCATCATGCAGCGAACCAGCGAACTAATCACAAATAATTCATTTCCAGCTCAAGTGCCCTTCGTTACTACCCCCGCTTCGCCCACCCCCCCAGCCCCCGTTCCCCTCCCTCTGGGTCCTCCCCCACCCTCCTTGTCAACTCCGTTCTCATCCCCCGTCCGTCTATCCGTCCGTCCGTCGAATTGGTCATAGCTAAATGGACTCCCCCTCGCGCGGCGCGGACCCCTTTTTTCCGACTTTGCGTCGCGTCATGTCGATGTCGTGTCGTGCCCCGTCTTATACGCCTTTATCATCCTTCTCTCTCTCTCTCTCTCTCTCTCTCTCTCTCTCTCTCTCTCTCTCTCTCTCTCTCTCCCCCCCCCTCTCTCTCTGGCTCTCTCTCTCTCTCTCTCCCCCTCTCTCTCTGGCTCTCTCTCTCTTTCGCTCTACATCTCTCTTAGCGACATCAAAGGTACCACGTCTAAGGGAGTCTCCGAGATTGGACAATAAGACACGCAAAATAATTTGAATGCGTCGATTGAGCCATTGTTGTCAGATTGGGGTGAAAAAGCCGTACGTTTTACATTGATTTAAATGGGGACGATACGGCTTTTTACCCTCGATCTGGCAACACTGATTGAGCAGAAGTAGACTCGAGGTGAAGAAAATGTGAAACAAAATAATGTGTGAAGGGTGGTATGGAATAATCGGAATGTATGCTACTGAGATCGATCATCACGCGCAAAAAAGGAAACTACTAAAACAATAGTCGAGTCCAACGATTCAGGGTGACTATAGCGATTAAGTAAAGAAGTCCCCAGCCCCACTCAGAAAATAGGGTGGTTTCCACTCAAGAAATTGAATGGGTTTCTTCTATTTACAGCACTATTTCAACACAAGTCTCATGGTCAAAAAAACGCATCGTTGTGTGCGCCTCCAATAAACGATGTAGGCAAAAACAAGTACCGTAGAGTAGGAATACTTACCTACCGGGGACCAGTTTGATTAATTTGAATGAGGTCGTGGCAATTTGAGTTATTAACCTTTGCACACTGCATGGAGGGGTTTAAATCATAAAAACAAAACAAAAAGAAATAAGATCGTGGCATCGTTCAGAGCTTTGTGACACAGAATTTGCCGCGGGAATGTCAGGTTTAGGTATTTTAAACTGAAATCAAAGAAAAAACGTTACATCCAAGAAAGTCAGCATCTGCGTAGTTTTAATGGCTTTTTTGAGCCCAATACAAGTTAGACTGTTTGTGAATTAAAAACGTGAATTATGAGATTATTTTCGCCATAATCTTAGTGAGTGTGAGTGATAGTTTGTCTATCTGCCTCCCTGGCGCTGATTGAGGCGTGCGGTAATTTTCATAGACTTCATGATTTCAGGCTCTATATTTGCGAGTGCTTCAGCTTGAAACTTTTAGGATATCTTCCTGAGGTATGTTTGCAGATGTTGACGTTCCTCAAATGTGTGCTTTTGGCGCAAATCCATCAATTTTAGCGAAAAACTGTTGACTCTTTAAACATCGCTAGCGGCGCTATCCATCGGATTGAAATCTGGAAAAGTTTTGCCTGCAATTACCTCAAGCTCTTACGCGAGAATTGGTCAAGATGTAAAGAAGGAAGGTCTAAATCTCCAGTCTCGACCTCTCTTCCGAGAATATTGAGACGTGTGAAGATGGAAATATATACATTTATTTACCAATCACAGTTTCATTGCGGATGCTTAAAGATACTTGTACTTGAATTAGCGGCCTACGATTAAAATGCACGGTCTGAAATAGCTCGTTTAGGGTTTATGCGCTCAAGAGATACGACACGCATCAAAAAAAAAAAACGGGAGGGGAGATTTTTCATTAAAACCCCAGGAATGTTTGCTCTCACGTCGGGTGGACACATATTTTCTCGCGCCGATATTTATCCAACACCGGTACTCAAAATTAAAAATATTTAATAAAAAAGATTAGCCGCCCCGAGTTTTAATGAGAAATATGTGGATTTATCCATCCTTGCGTCGGAGTTTTACTTCAAAAAACACATAAAAAAAATAAAAAAAAAAAAAAAAAATTGAATGGAAAAATAATAAAAATAAATCGAGGAAAAAGTAAAAAAAAAAAAAAAAAAAAAAAAAAAAAAAAAAAAAAAAAAAAAAAAAGAGCCACAAAAATAAACAGACGGAATACGATAGGCCGTTGGACCATCGGATTATTTGGCTGAGATCCAAATGTAAATTAACTCCCCAGCAACGACTTTTATGATGGTTCATTATTTCTTGTCAATGTGTGTGTGCTGCAGTGTATGTGAGCTCAAGTCTGTCGGTGTGAGTATATATGAGTGTAGACTTAAGCTTTTGATTTACGACGCAAGGAAAACGTATTATGTTAATTGTAATTAGATTTCTATGAGTTGACTCCTCTGGAAAACCACTCCCAAGCTTGACTTTGCAGCAGCAAGATCCTCTAATGTGAGTACTTGACTCTTCTCTCTCTCTCTCTCTCTCTCTCTCTCTCTCTCTCTCTCTCTCTCTCTCTCTCTCTCTCTCTCTCTCTCTCTCTCTGTCTCTCGCGTAGCCTGTCTTGTCCTGCCGCGGCAAAAGCAAAACGCTCTAAACATTTTTAGTCGTTACAATCTCAAACTTGTCTCAACCTCTCCATCATTCCTCCATTTTTTCAGAGCTAATATAATATGTATATTCAAACATCGTTGCAATGCATGCCGGACAGTGTAACGTAAGTCTTTGGCCAAGTGTTCAGACGGGCGCGGGAGGAGTATAGCTTCACTTTTCAAGCAGTCCCACAGATGAATGGATCAAAGTGTTTTACGGTCTAAACTTATTTTATATTATACCCACAGGTCAACTGGCGGGTATTCCCGTCTAACTTCAACCGATCGAACTTACAGGAGACCCCTAAATTTTATTTGATTCGCGCTACAATGTACGAAAACGGACCAAATAGACGGGAGGTACGAAAATATAAAAGAGGGAAGTAAAAAATAGGGAGGTAATCTGGTCTGTACCAGTACGATTTGTGGCCCCCTCTGTCAGGAAGTTGGGAGGCTAAAGGCTCCCGGATCAGTGCGAAGATTAGGTATTAAGTTACTCTAATAACCTAACCAAATATTGATTTTTGTGTACTTTTTCTGGGGGGGGGCAGGCCTATCAATGGGCACAGTAAAATTATAACATTTGAATTGACTGTTAGCTTAACTCAGATAAATTTAAAATTTTAAAATTAATAACTTCGTTGATTATGGAGAATGCATTTTCAATCAAGAAACACTCCAGCGCAAAATAGAAGGAATTTAAGTCCGCTTCATACAAGTGCTTCTTAATTGAAAAGGGGAAAGCATTAAACAGCTGAAAAGCTGAGTATCATTTTGCTTAATTTTGCTTGCTAGCATTTTACTTATAACATTTTGATCCTATTTAACGAGAGTTTTTTGGTATCATATTATGTCTGACGGTCTTAAAATGCCATTTTATCCACCGTATATGATAAAAACTCTCCAATTTTAAAATCAAACGCCAGTGGCGGCTCGTGCAATTCGGTAACCTTCCTTATTTGCTATTCAAACCTCATCGAAAGTATTGGTTGTGGTATTGGGGGGAGGGGGTGCAAATGCGCCTTCTGAAGATCGATTGTTTTACATGGGTTTTAATGGAGAGAGTGAGTTGCTTCTACATTGAACGAGCCGCAAGTATAGTACGTTCAGTGGCGAGGCGTGACATTTGGCATCAATGTATGTTTTCCATTTAAAGTCACCAAAAAAAGTCGAATGCTTCAGTCATCGGCGATGACCAGGCATTTCGACTTTTCTAATGTGTTTAAATGGGCAGAAGAAACGTTGCCAAATCGCACGCCTCGCCACGTCTGAGTACGCTTAATGTAGTCCTAATTTCCGCGGATCCTCTTTCAACGTGAGTAATTTTGAAGGTCATACAGCACACACAGATCAAACTGACAACATTGGAAAAGCAGAGAGCTTTCAATGAATGAACTTATGAATGAACTTATGAATGAAAGAGGTGACTGACCAATGAGCAGAGTTCTCTTGCGCATCAGGTTAGAGGGAGTTGTAAACTCGGCGAAAAAAAAGGAAGAAAAGAAAAGAGAGTCGCCATGACAAAGATGTGTGGTGAGACGAAGAGTTGCCTCCCCTGCTCCTCCCCCCCCCCGCTTCTACCCTCACGTCAGGCGTCGAGTGCACCGCCACCAATCACCAGTCAACGATGACCAGAACCCGAATACTCACCGCTTCGAATGTGTCATCACCACGCGCATCGCACCGGTGAGATCAGGTGGAGCGAATAGTCTTGGTCGATGGAGTGGGAGGGGGGGGGGGGGGGTACTGAGAGATATAATATTGAGGCGTTACTCGTGTATAGATGAGGACTCATTAAACTTGGGGTTTGCTCTACTCAAAGATTCTGAACTGTGGAGTGGGAAGTATCCTTCGGTGAGGAGAGCATCTGATGTTTTTACAAGCTGGACTCGTCAATTGAAAATGACAAGGCTCAAAGCACGGAAGACAAAGCACAGTGGACAAGATTCATTGTTTCGGTGGCCAAGAATCTTCAAGTTAAAGTTACCCGAAAAATTACCGTTTATCCACGGACATTCGTTAATTAAGCGCTTACACCATTTTCCAATATAGGTATTTATAGCGCGAGGCACTCCACTTTACTTTCATGTCTCTTTTTTTAGGACTGATTCGAAAATTAACTAATTCATTAACAACTGGAAAATGTAACATTGATAGTGGCGCTACTTGCTATTATAGTTTCTTGCAGTCCAATGGGGCTCAAGCATACTTTTGTTTTAAGCAAATCAATAGTCTAATCTCATAAAAAGACCAGCGAAAATCACACTGAAAAAGTCTATAATTTAATAATAAACTCACAAAACTGCTATAACGGTAAGATCATAATGGCAGTTCAACGCAGGTATCAATGTATCATGAGAGGTTCCTGTCTAATGTATCTCTTCCTTTATACGGAAAAACAGAGATATGTCTCAAACTAGACAGGAACTTCCATGATGTCTGCGTCTCTCCGCCATTAAGCCCAATTCTAGGGAGTGAATTTAATTTCGCGATTTTTCGTCGCGTTTTGACAGGTTTTTGTGCAAGAATCAACTCTTCAGTTCCCTGTAGCAAAAGTTTGCAAGAGCCTCATTTCACCTACAAAAACTGTCGATCAACTTTAAGTGAAATGAATGAACACTCTCTAATTCGATATTTTCATGAGTATAATTTGGCCAAAATTCTACGTTACTAGTTTGGAAGCTACACCATTAAACATGTACGGTATCTGAAAACAGTCCTGGAGGAAGATTCTGCTCTTTTAGACGGGACGATACGAAATAGCGGGAATCGATCAATCCCATTGGTTTAAACGGCATCACGTGACATGTTTGAAGTCGTTGGGGTCATTCATTTCAGACGAATGACTGCGAGCAAGCGAGACCGACTACAAATATGTCTCGAGAAACCGGTTAACCCTTTAAAGACCACGTTAGTTCACATGAACGTGCCTTTTCTTTTTGTATAGGGAAGGTAGTTAACTGTTCGCAATCGGGGGAGTTGGAATTGCATACATGACGGATTGAAGGCGCCAGACAAAGTATCATCTTTTTATACTACATCGAGAATCGTGTTTATTCGGAATCCTGATACTGGAACAATGTGAAATAGACTAGAGGTGAAAACCGAGTATATTCGGGCTTGCGATTCTTAAGGGGTTAAACCTATGGGATTGATCAATTCCCGCTATTTCATTTCGTCTCGTCCAAAAGAACAGAAGCAACCCCCTGATGAAAGCTCTAAAAACTAGAATATCGAGTGATTTTAACCCACAACATCATGAATTATTTAATTTTTTTCAACCATTTTCAAAACAATCCATAATAAAGCAACCCCCAAACCTTTAATTTTTTTTTTTAATAATTTTAGAATGCCCAAAAAAGGCTGATGCCAAATGACATTCAATATTCAACATCTGATTGCCAATTTATTACCGTCTAATTTAAAAACCCCCAAAAAATGAAAACTACCCTCTAGCTGTAGCCATATGGCTATACGCTAGGATGTTATGGGTTGATACTTTATGATTGGCCAACAAATGTGTCAATTTTGTCTACTGTGCGAAGCGTGGATGGACGCAGGACAGACGCGACGTTTTAAGTGCAAGAAATCTTCCCCGATAAGAGATAAGAGAGGGGAGGGGAAGAGAGGATGAGCAATTGGAAGAATAGATGGTGGGGGGAGGGTTGGAAGGGGGGTCCGAAGAAGAGAAGAGAATAAAAAAAACTAAGCGCACAGCAACAATAAGATGAAACTTGGATAATTATTTTATTTTATTATATAATAGATAACAGTGCGAGTGAGTGAGTGAGTGAGTGAGCCAAGCCTTGTACTTTTGAATGGCATTCCTCGGCCACGCCGGTTGCCGGGCCCCTCCCCGCGCCCCTCCCTTCCTTTCGACCGTCGAGCGTTTCCTCCTTGGAGAGTCTGCGTCCACTGTTTGGTTCAAGCTGAGTCATTGCCTCGGGTCTCCTCACCGGCTGTTTCATACCCTCGGTCGCACAGATGGCCAGAAAGTCGGATTCGAGGGACAAAATGAAAGAAAAAATTATAATCAAATGAATAAATGAAGTGAAATGAAAGCGAAACCAATGTTTGGGAAGGAGAAGTTATCTAATTCCGATGTTTCCTGGGAAAAATTGTCCATGCACTATGCAGGTCCAGAAGGTCCATAACCAATTCCCTATACAGGAATATGTATTGATCCACCCTATATTGAATTCGAATGAATCCAAAAATTTTACTGAGCGAAGGTAATTAGATCAGAAATTTTTCCTGAAATTTTCGCGTGGCTGGTTGCATACCCTGCCCCTGACAACGCAAAAAATTGACTCTTTTTGGGAACAATTTTTTTGATGATCTAGACTAGCTAGAGACTTGCACATAAGCTCAAAATGATTGGCATAGGATGCTGAATGATTCCATGCATTGATATTACATTATTCTAACTCAAAGTATTTTATTTAATTTTTTAAAAAAAAAAAAAAAAAAAAACAACAAACAACATTTTTCCTTGTTTTTCCTCATGTTCAAATTTATTTTACATGGCAACTATAATGAGAGTCATGGCAAATCCATGCATGCAATCATGCTCCATAAAAGTCTACACATTATTTTTTTAAAAAAAGAAGACAGAGGTCTCTAGCTATCATGGAACCTGAGAAAAGTTGATCCTAAGTTTGGAAAAGAGTAAAAATCCGACCACCCGTCAAAGGGTGAATCGCCCATTTTGGCGACTGGGCGATTCGTTTTTTGCCGGGCATCTCCAAAGACACACAATAAGTGTTGAGCTTCAAAAAAAAACAAAAACAAAACAAAACAAAAAAGACAAAATAAATGGAAAAAATAAAAATCGACTGGGATATGCCCTTAAAATGGGCTGTTGCACACGTTTGTCGATTCTGGGGTAAGAACCTCGAAAAGTAACGATGTTAGAACTGAAAACTCACAAAATGCACTCCTAAACTCATAACATTATTTTAAACGCGCGAGCGTCCTGGCGGCGTTGGACACTAATAATGGGATATGAATATCTCAATTTCGCAACTTTTTCTATGCTGACAAAGATTATTATATTCACATATATTCACAGATTATTAATTAGACACCGGAGTAGTGATACTATAGTGATCGACATCCGATTAATGGTACAATGACACCTGGCGACACCGGTGTCAAAGAAAAGTCGTCTGTTATCGGTCACTTCTTGATGGAGTCACAGAATTATTAGTTGGGAATTTACCATATTATTAGTGCCGAACGCCACCATTACACTCGCGCATTTAAAAGCTTTTTACGAGTTTACGCGTGGCTTCCGTGAGTTTTCAGAGTTAACCATCGTTATTTTCCAAGTTTTTTACCACTGCTTCGACCCTGATATAATAATCTTCGCTTACTGAAATAGTGTGCTAATGTCCATTCAAACAGTGAAAAAAGCGACATAGTCATAATACCAGATTCTGGTCATATTACCAGAAGGACAACGATATGTGAATGACAGAAAGTCTTGTACATTGACCAAACAATTCTGGTGTTGATATCAGAATATGGTGATAGAACTAGAATTTCTTAAAAATGTCAAGAACTATGGTACAAACACTAGGATTCTGGTAATTGTATTATCCCTTACATAGGTTCACGTATTGTTATGCTTCTGGTGATATAATTTTTTTTTTTTTTTTTTTTCAGTGAAGGGGGAAGTTTTGAAACTACCAGAATCAGGACCCTCTGGCCTCTCTCTCTCCCCGCCAACAATATTTTTGGAATTAAAAAGAAAAACAGAAAAAAAAAAAATACTCTAATATTTCACTCGTGTCCAGAGATTCTACTAAGAGCCATACCACTGTGCTGCTCGGTCGTTCATTCATTTATTTGTTCTTACAACCTCAGCCTCATCCATTCGATTGGAGTCCGTCTAATTCACCGGTCACTCCACCGCGTCGCACCAACCAACCGGCTTAATTCGATCACCGATGTAGGTAATTATTAATATTTTTTTTTTTTTTTTTTTTTTTTTTTTTTTTTTCCTCATCATTGTTGTTCAACCCAGTACTTGGTTAAGGTGTGGAGAGAGACAGACCTGAGAGAAAGAGAGGGAAATATTGTGTCGATATAATAACACTTCGATTTGTCATGGGGCTCCATCAAAATGTATGTACAAGGAATGAATGACCGTCTCAGTAATTTCTGATTTGTTCTCTCTTCTAACCCCCCCCCCTTTCCATTCTCTTCCTCGCCTCCTCTTCATTCAGTCTTCCACATCGATGTTCCTCTTACCTCTCCTTGCTCTCAATTCTCACTCATCAGTTTTGTGATGTTGCCATTTATTTTCTTTTTCATTTGGTTTTTCTCATTTTTTTCAAAGGAAGCGAGAGTTGTTACAAAGTACTGTATACGTACGGAAATTGAAATGAATTGCTCAAAAACCAGCCGGAGTTAAAAAAAAAAAAAAAATATATAAATATCAAAAGAATTGTCACATTAAGACCACTAAGGTGATCGAACGTATTTCAAAGCCTTGGGGCCCGATCGAGTATGCAAAAAGTCGAACTTTGTCTTGAACTAGCATAACCTCATGCACTTTTCACAAATGCTTGTTTCTGATTGTTCGACGGTGCAGATTCGAGGCATTGGTTTTGAACTTGAGTATGACTTCAAATGTTTCAACTTGATTCGTTCCCTGAGACTTTAGGTCAGGGCTGGAACTAGGAAGGATTTTTTTCTGGTGTAAACGGCTTATGGACAATAATCGACGAATCATCAAGTTGGACGATTTCTTTTAAATTTCCCTAATTCTATCTCCAAAACAACAAATATATCATTAAGAAACATTTTTTGTTGCAGCACATATAATTTTGAAAACTCCAGCTATTAACTTTCCAAAGAAGTCTTTGACCAGAGGATAGTAGCTCTGACTAAACTTTTATGTCACAGCACATGGAATTTCGTCATTCCGAACTACAAAACTCACCAACGGATTTTTCACTGAAATATCTCTAACAATCAGTGAAGGTGGCTTTGCAGAACCGACCGTCTATTAGGAAAAACCACGTGTCAGAGTTCGCGTATTTTGAGTATCGGTTTCTGACAAGTATAGCGATGCCTGCTCTGAAATGCATCAAAACGCATCGGCGAGCTGTTTGCTAATAACGAGCCAAAAACTCTGCGCAAACCAGTCGCTCACCGATAAGTTTTGATGCATCTTGCAAGCATTCACCGCTACTTGTCGGGCACCAATACTCAAATAAACTGTAGGGAACACCCTACGAACACTTTCTCCCTCCATTTTTATCCGGGGGGGTCGAAGGACCCCCAGACCCCCTTAAGAATTCTGGGGGAGACCCCCAGACCCCCCTCTAGTATTCTGGAGGAGACCCCCAGACCACCCTCTAGTATTCTGGGGGAGACCCCCAGACCTCCCTTTATAATTCTGGGGGAGACCCCCAGACCCCCTCTTTAGAATTCTGGGGGAGACCCCCAACCCCCTTTAGAATTCTGGGAGAGACTCCTAGACTCCCATCAAATTTAAAATATGTTCACCTCTGGACATAATTCCGCCTCCAATTCGAAGTGTTTGCGATTTTGCAGAGAAGCTGTACGAATAGTTGCCTACTTCATCCTTTGAAGGATGGGTTTTGAAGTGTCGATCTTCAAAATAATTTTTTAGTTTGGTAGATTAAACCCCCCTTTAAAGATGTTCTTTGTTTGTAGATTGTGTACACCAAATGTCAAAAAAATTCATCCATCCATTTTCTTTATAAGTTTGATTTTCTTTGGATATTTTATTTTTTGGGTTTATTCATGAAGCAGCTATTTTGCCTTTAAACAGTCTCAGACTTAAGAAGGGTTGTATATTATAGTTTTAAATTGAAAAGAAATCCCTGCCTAGGTTGGTTGCAAACTTTTTGTTGCATTTTTCATCAAACATAATTGAGTCATAATTGAATTTCTTATTCCAAGTATTATGATTGTTTTTTTATTTGCTTGGTTTCAAAGATTTTTGCTCGATCGCACCTATATTGGCCCTGGAAACGGTCTTAAAGGTTTTTGATGATGACTGTATGATAGGAATATTTTAGTGGGTCAGTAACATAATATGTTCGTGCAAAGTTTCATCAAAATTCATCGAGCCATAATTGATTGACTCCAAGTTTCAACATTAATTCCCCGCTTTAATTCATGTTTTTGGGTCAAACACCCTATTTTGATTTTTAAACTCTCTTAAGTGTTGTATATTGTATCGGTAAGGAATACTTTCTTTTATAGACTAATTGTAGATTGTATTTGCCAGTTTTTATAAAAATTCATTTGACCAAACCTGAATTATCCCAATTAATAGGATTATGTTTTTATTCGCTTACATTCCCATATTTTTTTCTCAATCCCACCTACATTGCCTCTTGAAAAGGTTTTATCAGTTGTGTATGGTGACTAAGAAAGGAAAATATCTTGGTATTTTGATAGTGGATTGTAGGTACAAAAGTTTTTATCAAAATTCATCGAGCCATAATTGATTGACTCCAAGTTTAAAGATTAATTTCTCACGATAATTCCATTTTTTGGCTCGAGCGCACCGATTTTGATTTTTGAAACAGTCTTAAGGGCTGTATATTGTAATGATAAGAAATTCTATAAAAGTAGAGTAAATGTAGGTAGGTAGATTGTTTGTGCCGGATTTAATTAAAATTAATTGGACCTAACCCGAATTATCTCAATAAGTAGGATTATGTTTTTATTTGCTTAATTGGTCTTTTTTTTTCTCAATCGCACCTATATGGTCCCTTGAAACGGTCCAAAGGTTTAAATTTTGATGATAGTGAGAAGAAAATATTTTAGTACTGTGGTAGTACATTGTGTATACAAAGTTTCATCAAAATTCATCCAGCTTTTAGTAATTGGCACTGATTTACACGTTTAAATTTTCTCACTTTTATTCCTTTTTTTGGCTCGAACGCCCTAAATTGATTTTTTAAACGGTTTTAAAGGGGTTTATTTTACTGAACTAAAAGGGGGTTTTTTACTGTGGGCTGGTTGTAAAATTTTTTTTACAAATTTTCTTCCAAATCCAAAGATCCAATATTGAAATATTTAAATTTTTCTCTTTTTTGACCCTTTTTCCCATTGATTTTAATGGAAACCATTTTTCATCCATAACAAACCCAAAACTAAAATTTTAAAAAAAAAAAAAAAGGCCTTCTGGGGAATGTTAAAAGCAACATCTCTGCAAAATTTGGATGCATATGGATCAAAAATTCAAAAGTTATGCTGGATTTCACGTTCTTGACTACAGACAGACGGACAGACAGACAGACGGACAGACAGACGCCACAGAAATTTTGTGCATTTACTCCTCCCTACCACATATGGTTCAGAAATATTGAAATATCATGGATGGATGTTCTTTAGGATAGTATTAGGCATGATGAAAGCCAATTATTTTATAATTATCATGATTGACTTAGTCGCAGCGGGCCAAGTATCGAAACAAAATTCATCAAAAATCTCTGCGCCATCGCAATACTTTCTCAATTTTTCTAATTTCATTAGAGTGAGAAAGTAAAAACATCAGCCATAACCAGCCTTAACCCTTTAAAGCCCAGGTTAGATCACAAGAACGGAATTTTCCGTTTATATAGGGAAGTTAGTTAACTGTTTGTACTCGGGGGAGTTGGAATTGCCTATACGACGTATTGAAGGCACCAGACCAAATCTCATCTTGTCATACTACATCGAGAATCGTGTTAATTCAAAATCATGATACTGGAACAGAGTTAAATAGGCCAGAAGGGGAAAAACGAGTATACTCTTTTATATACTGGGCTTATACTTATATTTTTATATACTATATATATTTTTTTATTTTTAATTTTTTTTATATTTATAAAAATATTTTTTTTTTTTTTTTATATTTATAAAAATATTTTTTATTTTTTTTTATATTTATAAAGATTTTTTTTTATTTTTTTTATATACTTTTTTTAGAGGTTACCTAGGAATTTGTCTTCTTTTCTTTGCCCATCTGAACGTATACGCTAGAAAATGATGAAAATATGGGCTATCACGTGACTTAAACCCCCTACTTCTGTCCTTTTCTAACACATGCATTCAAATGATCAAAGAGAGAAAAAAAAAGAGTAGATCCGGCAACGCCAGCTTTGTTCAATCTTGAGATTCGGGTTTTCGGAAGTCCTTGGAAGGACTCATAAGTATGAATGAACGGACGAATGAATGAAACGGATCATCCTACACACACTCAAGAAGACCCATACGCGGGTCTATCATCTAAATGAAGCGACCGGAGGAGTATAGCTATCCAGTGCCGCCATATTTCAGGTTGAAAGTCGTATTTTTTAAATAGAGTCTTGTGAGAAATAAAAGGCCTAAAAGGGGACGTCTGACAAGACTGTATCCATCGTCCAGATCGACGAGTATCTAGTTCTACTCTTGGACTGCTGATAACCCTCGCCCTGAAGAAATTAGTATTTGACTTCCTCTCTCATTGAATATAATGTAGTCTCTCGTTTGGGAAGTGACGGAAAACGGAAGGGTTAAGGAGGGGTGGTTGAAGGGTGGAGGGTTGGAGGGGTTTATCGATGGAAGTGAATGACGGTTTCGATTTCGGATTTGAGAGATTAATCTGAATAGGTAATTTGACGAGGAGGCGTCTAGCGTCTGCCTCTCGTCTTGTCAATTAATAAAATCCAAGCGCCTCCATTCTCCCAACACAAGATGTTTTTCCCCCAAAGCATGTTTTGGCATCTGATTCTGACATCGCTTCTGACCTTTGGATATCTTTGTTTCTATCTGGAGATTAGCGGGGGTGAAGCTGGAAATGCCTCTGAAACTCTGAAATAGAGAGAAAATAAAAAAAAAAAATCGAAGCATAGATATCAATGTATGACTTTATGAGGATGTTTGTGAATCTAAAGCTTTTTCTCATCCTTTCAATTTCTGGCATACAGCTTGATTCATATGGACTCTTTTTCTTTAGACTACCGAAGTTACCTCCAGGAGGTTGTGTACACTGAGAGAAATCACTTCTTTTAAAACAAGGAAACACGTTTACTCGGGACAGTTTTCCTTGCGCAAAGTGAAGTTCTGTTGCATGAGGGAGAATGACTGTCACAACAAGGAATCTTCCAGGGCTTTTAGCAGCAGAAATTTTCCTTGGGTTAAAGGAACTCCTCCTTAGTCAATATTTAACTGAGCAGTTTTTTAACACAAATGAAATACAGCTTAGATGAAAAAAAAAAAATTCTGTCAGTGTAAGTAGGTCTCTCCCTGAAAAATAATCTAGTAAAAAAAAAAAAAAAAAAAATATTTTTTCTGCAAAAATCCCACCCTAACCTAACTGATTCACTAATCACTAAAAAGAAGAAGTTTTTTCCAACTGGTTCTTACGATGGGTGTAAAACCACGAATAAAAACTTCAAACGCGTTTTCCTCAAAACTATATTTTCCAATGTATGCTGTTTGGCTGGAAAAGGGCGTCATATATTTTGTATAGATTCCAGAGTTGGGCAAATGGGGAAACGTAATCGTATTACCGAGTAATCGTAATCGTCAAATCTTTGGATGGTAATTGAATCCATTTTTCACAGATAAATAGTAAAATCAAGGGTATTTTTGATTAGATCTAATACTTCTGCAACTAATATGATGGGTGGCTTGTAAAAAATCAGCCTTGATTACCATAAATCATCCTCCGAAAAAAAGACGATTACGATTACTTGGTAATCGTGTAATCGATTACCACCCCCATTTGCCCAACTCTGATAGATTCATTTTGGACAGTTTTCGCATTTCTTGGATAACCACCCGATTTTCCTCATTGGATGTAATGTACTCTTAAAAATAGGTAGTCAATAGAAAATTCTAGCAAACATTTACTATGAATCATTATATGAATACATCGCAAATCACGAGCCACCACTAAGTGCCAACTGCAACCAGTCATTCGATCAGCAACGATGAATGGAACGAATCAAAAGCCAGGGGAGCAACGAGAGGTGAGCGGAGAGGGGGAGGGCACGAGGGGTAAGGGGGGTTTAAAAAAATAGGGTCGCAGAACAAAGAAAACGGAAGTTCATGTCGCCCCGGGAAAAAAAAAAAAATAAATAAAAAACTGAGCCTGAAAAGACAACGAGTGCCAATCTGTCAATATAGTTGAAAATTGCCATCTAATTATCACATATTTTACGAGCGGGCAGCCGGCAGCAGCGCAGGGCGCAGGGCGTGGGTCTGGATGATGGGGCTTACCTCTCGGCCCCCGAGCTTAGTCCCGCGAATCAGCCGGGGGTTTCCCTGGTAAGTTTTAGAGGGAGGAAAAAAAAAATGCACGATCATCCGGGAATCGAATCCTAATCGGGGGGGGCGAGTTGAGTAAAACACTGATCATCAGGTCCGAGCCCAGGTGGTCTCTTTCGCCAGAGAAAAGCGAGTGTTTTGCTCTCCTGGCGACTTGTATTAATTCACTGGAATGGTATATGTTTTTTAACATTTGATCTTTTTTAAAGGGTTCGCGATTCCCCTGGTAAAAATGTTTCATGAAGTTGCATGATCGCAATTGCTTGGGACATGAACTCCAATAAAATTACATCTAAGTTATATATGTAAATTTCAATTTGGTTTTTTCCCAATGCTCCGGTTTTTGGGGATATACACGGGTAAAGTTATAAAAAAACGTGTGTGTAGTGACGTTACTACGCGGAATAGCCATTTAAAGCAACATATTTAAGGCCAAAAACTCACCTCCACGACAATGGGACTCAATTAGAAACCAAAGGCATCTTTGTTTTCAGACCATTATAAAAAAAACAACATTTCAGACCTTTGTGACTGCCACACTTTGTATGGAATTCAATATTTTGGGAATGAAACTTCGTGGAAGACTCAAACCGAAGACTGATCAGGGTCCCACTTGGATCTGAAAGGATTAATTTATTCTTTGGATATACCATTAAAAAGCAAATTTTACAATAACTGTCCTGAAAATTTCTTCGAGGTAAGTTCCATATTATATTTGTCTAATGCTTATCATTATCATATATTCATATGCGTTTAAGAAGAAAACAACAACAAAAATCCACATTTTCCATGAAAACTTGATCTCCTCTCTTGCTATCTAATATTCTGAGCAACATTTTAAAAATGTTCTTTTTCCCTAAAAAAAAGGTTTCAAGCAGATGTCTACAAAATATGCTTTCAAACCTTGCCATAAAAGTTAAAACAAAACATGATGGAATCAAATGAAATATTTTAGAAACTGAAAAGACGTGAAAAATTATTTTTTTAATTACTTATTATTTTCTTTTACTTTTTCATGTTGCCATCCTGTTTTATTTGAAACGTTTCTAAACTTTTGGAGAGGCAAGATTTGCAATCAGGGGGATCGTGTGAACTTTGATCCCAGTGTCAATTAGTACGCCATATTGTTTTGCACACACAACTCCTGCCATAATTTTTACTCTCTATACCCATAGTCACATATACCCATGAGTCATCACTAAGAGTTTTTTCTTCTATTTTCTTAGAATAAAAGAGGTACGCAGCTTCAATTTAAATCAATTTTATAATTGTGACAACTCTGAGTAGTGTTCACTAGCTGTTCAGAGCGCCGCGCCGCGCCGTAGACGTGATCATGTCTCTGCGCAATGAGTTCGATGCGCAGAGACGCTAATTCACCTACCGCGCACAAACATTCACAACAGTCAGAAGCGAACTAATTTGAAACGATGCCTAAGAAGAAAAACGGAAGGAAGAACGCAGATATCATTAGTAAACGTGTAGAATTTAGCAATGGGCGGATACAAGAATTCTCTCTCTCTCTCTCTTTCTTTTCTCTCTCTCTCTCCCTCCCTCCCCCTCTCTCTCCCTCTCTCTCGCTCTCTCTCCCTCTCTCTCCCGGGCCCTTTGAACACGTATATGTTAGACAAAGATAACTAAGGTGGCTATCACGTGACTTTAGCCCCATCTCCGTCCAGGAGGAGAGGGAAATATACAAATTACTGTATCCACGTATTTGAGACTTACAGATACATTGTAGAGATTGAACGAATTCAAAAGACCGAGAATAATTTACAATTATTTTATTTCATTTTTAAGAAACAAAAGTTATTTAAATATCGCTGCCCAAGAATCGTATACGGGCATACTGCTCGTTTCGTAATTTAAAACACGAAAAAAAACTCGACAAAACTTTTCGGATAATGAGACGAGTTTGTGACTCTCCAAAAAGTAATGGGGTCAAGTTGGAATAATTAATGAAAGGTTGAATTCTTTGAAATCGTTTCAAGGTATATATGTATATACATAAACGCATACTATTCGTGCTCTTAGTTTCCTACCCCTTTGCATTGCCTCCTTTCCCGTCTTAGTGGGGGGTGCGAACGAATAATAAAATGATAGTCCGGTGAACACAAAATCGATACCCGCGCGCCGCGCCGGACACCCTGTAGAGCTACGGGTTAATGACAAAGCGAACGGGGGGGTCCCCCCTATAACAAGGTCAACGGTGTTAAATATTTTTTGACTGAGTATTTAAGATTCGATTTGAAGCATGATTTATTTGGCCGCTGTGGTTATATCCACCGTGTCCACGATTGCCAGATTCTCGACTCGATCATTAGCGATCGATATATGTATTTCCTCTTCCATGTATTTAAACCTATTAAAAATAATCGATTTTTCAATCGGGCCTCTTTGCGATATAATCGATGTCTCTTCCGTATTCAAGCTCATGAAAAAGAATCAATTTTGTGGGCCACCGATCCGCAATGGATCTCTTCATAATCGATACTTTACATGCGTTTAAATAGGAGTAAAATTATGACTGATGGGTATTTTTTTGCATATATGTTGCAACCGTGTTTCTCTCGTGCTCACGTCGGCGAACCAATGATACACATCATTACTTTGAATATTTCCAAATGCTTGTCTCAGTCACCGAGAAGAAAATGAGGTCGAAATAGATGTGAATCGATGAATCGATGAATCGATTCAAGACGGAGGAGGAGGAGGTTCATAATGAGGTTAAGTGCTCTAAAATCGTTACAGGCTAGATGAAAGTTTTTTTTTCTTCTTTTGATGAATAAAATTTAAAAAGCATAATTTTATATGCTTTAACCATCGGAAATAATGATGGTGATACTAAAACCCTTCAAAATCTCTCATTCGTTTATGATATATTCAAAACTGCATGACTGTTATATTAAAACATCGCAGGCAGCGGTGAGCGTCGCGTGCCATCTTTTACGGCACTATATGCGTTGTCCATTTAAATCAATTAAAAATGGACAAAATTAATGGACATTTTGTCCATTAATTAATTAATGGACAAAATGTTTCGTTGCCAGATATCATGCTAATGATGGGTATGTTGCAACCTTTTGCTACACCGATTAAGAGTGTTTAATCTCATGTAAAATCGCCTGAAAAGTCCATTGGTGGCATCAGAAAGTCATAAAATGCAATAATAAATTCACAAGAGGCGTTTAATGAAATCCAAGCTGGCGGATAAATATCGATCAATCTGTATGCATGCACCGTGAAGATGGCCAACTTTGACCACTTCACTGGAGGTAGAGCAGGTTATGTGTTTGTTTACGTTGTGATTGGTTGTGATCGATATTGCGAGGTTGGCTATCCTTGGATGTTCATGGTGCATGCATACAAATTTCTCGATATTTATCCGCCATCTTGGATTTCATTCAACGCCTTTTGTGAGTTTTTTATTGCATTTTATGACTTTCTGATGCCACACCAATAGACTTTTCAAGCGATTTTACATTAGATTAAATACTCTTAATCGTTGTAGCAAAAGTTTGCAACAGACCCCCATTGTAAGTCATATACATACACGTCATTGACCAAAGACTCAAGGATAGTGGTGTTGGTCCTGCGATCTAATGTGACACTTTTCTCCCTGCTTGCAATTAAAAGTTGTTTCTAAAAATCAGCAAATACTTAAAATTAAATACAAGCTTTCATTATTTCTTCACTGGGTTGACCTTTTCAGAGCCTCACAGCAAGTGACTACTTGTAAACTCATTTTCTGGATTCGAAATGAAAAACACCACAGCCCCCCCCCCCCAACAAATTAGCGTGTACTTGCCGGGGGCTCCGTATGATTAAGAAAGCCGCATCTTAAAGCCACACATTTGCATTAGGATCCAGGAATGTGTCTTTCTCTCTCTTTTCCCATCAGAACGAGTGTGTTAGACAAAGACAGATTAGGGTCTGTCACTTGATTTTCGCCACCTCTTCTATCCTTTTCTAATACATGCATTCTAATGGCTGAAAAAGAAAGAAGGACAATTTCCTGGATCCGCCAGTGAGGATTCATAACGGACTTCTTATTAAAATGTGTGATCACCAAAGTTGTGCAAGCTCAGAGTATACAAAACTGCTATATGTTCGTATATTAGACGCATAAAAATCAACGTCTCTACTTCAAGTATATGATTTTTACTTTGCATGAAATATTTGAAGTTCGGAAAAAAAAATCAACGACGCAAAGTTGATTGAAATAATTTAATGAAAAATGATCTTCGCCTTGCCAAGAACTTAATCTACTCGATCATGTATGCATATCTTAGATGTGCGAAAGCGGATAAATTAATAAGCATTAATAATCGATATAAAGTAGCGGACTCGCTATACCTAGATCAATTTGATTTTCATTTACTTTCAAATTCATCAGAATATCTCGAGAGAGATCATTTAGCTGACACCCGTTTCACAGGAGCCAAGTCCAGATTTGTATCTTTAAGCATGACGGATTATACGGGGAATGAAAAAGTCTGGTTAAAAGCCATACAAAGAATTTGCTTGCTCATTATTTTTCAACTTCTCGATGATTGCAGTTTGACTGATTTAAGATGCGCAATTTCATTTTCCGTCTACTTCTCGTGTTTGTATGAGGCTGTGTCGAAAGTAATATAAATATTTACAATTTTATTACCGTTCAGAGCAATCGGGACTATCGAGAGACAGGTGGAGAGAAGGAGAAATAGCAAGAGAGAGAGAGAGAGAGAGAGAGAGTGGGAGATAGACAGAACGTGGGAGAGAGAGAAAGAGAGAGAGAGAGAGAGAAAGAGAGAGAGAGAGAGAGAGAGAGAGAGAGAGAGAGAGAAGGGGGAGAGAAAGATAAAGAGAAATAAAAGAGAGAGAGGGAGAGAGAGAGAGAGAGATAAAGAGAGAGAGAAAGGGAAATAGAAATAAAATAGAAAGAGAAAGAGAAATAAGATAAAGAGAGAAAGAGAGAAAATTAAATAAATCAGTTCATCCCCCAAACATTAAAATTTAGGAGGATCAGCTTATAATCAGAACCACAACTCTAGTTGACCAAAAACTCACCATAATATAATAGAAGGGCTTTTAGAGGCGCAATTTATGTATAGATCTTTCTGTGTCACATTGCATTCCCTTTCCCTTGCTAACCTCATGACATTGGTTTTATCAATTCAATAGAAATTGCTTTTTAGAATTCTAGCTAGTTAAAAAATAATTTCAATTTCGAATTCAAACTATCGTAATAAAATTATAATCCAATCGATATGCAGTTTTAGCACAGCATTATACAATTAGGATGAAAACTCCTATAAGAGCCAATGGAAAAATTATGGTGGTCTCTTTCGACGACTTCTCAAGATGGCAGATCCATGGTGGCCTATCTTTCTAACTTAATTCTCAAACTGGTGGACTAGAAAATAATAATGCTTCATAATGAACCAAAAGTTTCCATTCTGGTTTTATTATGGAGCGGTTTTACAATTAATATCGTGGCCGTTCGTTGGAAAAACTCTCAAAACGGAAGAAAATCTCAAAATGTTACAGTTTCACCATCACTTTTAAATTACGGTTTATAGGTGGAAAATTTGCCCTAAAGTCAAATTTCAGGAGGGTCAGCTGGGGCGGGAGGTTAAAAAGTTCGAAAACTGCTGCAGTGGCGTAGCGTACAATATGGCAAAGTTGTACTATGTCCATTTAAACTCATGAAAAAGGTCGAACTGCAGTTGGGTATTCGATGAACACCTTCGCATTCGACCTTTTACATGGGTTTCAATGGACACATTACAACGATGCCACATTGCACGCTACGCCACTGAACTGCTGCGTTATTTAGACGAAATGCTGCGTTAATTAGACGAATATTCGAAAGTAAATAGTGGACGGCGCGGCGGTAGATTATTGGAGGAAGGGGTGTCAGTGTTGGTGGGGTGGAGGAAGAGGAGCAATGCCGGACCAGCTAAAACAACGCTAAAACTGAAAGGGCGCAGGAGACGTTGGAGTGAGGTGACACGGGGGTAATATGCAGGCAGTGAATTAGGGAAGGTGGGCTAAGGTGGTATAAAGTGGCGAGGACGAGGGAAATGGGATTTAATGAAGTAGTTAAAAAGTGAAGAAAAAAGAATGTCATGCACCGTGGACGACTCACTGGTCGTGGTTGCTGTATACTATATAGTGCGGTTGTTTGAAGCACAGCGTTGTCTGTTGACACAGCAAATAGAGCTTTTCCTTCATTTAATTCGCTGTAAAATTGGCAGGTAATGGAGTTCTTGCAAGGTTTTTCTGTAGGCAAATGGAATATCAATTCCGATGTAAAATGCTGCGAAAATAACGATGAGACCATTAAAAAAGTCTACAACTCTCTCCTCGCAGAGAAAACTTAACTTGAAATTTCGGGTGACCTCCTTTGGATGTTTGCACCAACCTTGGATTCGGACCCCAAACAAAAGAACATAACCTACAAATTTGAACAATGATAGATTAATGAATTTGCTTTCAAAAAGTAAATTTGAAGGAATTAAAGGTCCATTTATACACATTTTGTCACAAGAAGCACGGTGATAACTACAGAAAATTTCTGAGTTGCGTAATAAACGGAAACGGATTTTTCATTCCTTTTTTTTTTTTTGTTTAGGTCGAATCGGGGTTGGGTTTCAAACATGCAAGGGTAGTCCCCCGGAATTACAATTTAAGTTTCTCTGCGGAGTGAGTTTTAGATTTTTTAATGGTCTCATCGTTATTTTCGCAGCATTTTACATTGGAATTGATACTCTATTTGCCTACATCAAAACCTTGCAAGAGCTTCATTCCCAATTACCAATGCTGGTGATGAAAGTCTTGAGAAATCGGGAAAAACAGAGTCTAAAGCTGGGTGGAATTCATTCTCCAATTTCCGGACAGACTTTTTGTCGGAGGGAGGATGGCCTTGGCAAAAATGGTCCTTACAGGTCCATAAGGTCCATAACCAATGACCTTTACAGAATATTGATATACATGGTTCTATATGAATATGTATGGATCTGTAAGGATATCAACACGTATACCTATTACCTGTACGATATCCAAATGGATCCATACATATCCATATTCTGTATAGGGAATTGGTTTTGGACCTTATGAACCTGTATGGACCATTTTTGCCAGGGCAGGGGGCTGTCGGGACATCTCTTAACCCTCAAACAAGAGATAGACACAGCAAAAACTGCCCTGCAAAACGGATATTGCGAGAGGGTAGTTTGCTCCTCATATTTTTACGTCAATGTAAATTATGACGTCTTTTATCCCAGAGCGGATCTAGGACTTTGTCTATTCCTCTCTTTTTCTCTCTCACTTTCACTCTTTTTCCATTTCAATGCATGCGTTGAAAGAGAATAGGGGAAAAGGAAAAAAAGGAAAGAGAATAGGGGCAAAATTCACTCGAATGCGTGCATCTAATCAGCCCTTTCCTATAACACACGTGTAAAATAGGTACAGAGTGAGAGATGGCTATAGATTCATAGATCCGTCTGTCATTTGATTCAGTACCTGTGAAAGATGAGTGAGAATTAAAGTTATTGGCTTTTATTGCAATTCTTTCCAGTTAACCATTACAATACAACGCCCGAGATTGCTCGTTTTCATTTGCTATAGGTCTGCCTCACATCCTCTCAATTTTTTTATTGACAGAAGCTACTGCATGTTATTGACAGTTGCAAAATGCTAGTTTCGCCTTCAGTTAGAGAGATAGGCAAAATCAAGACACCGGAGTAGGAACATTTATCTACACCTTTTCATTGGAGCCAGCAAAGCGGATATTTATACGAAACCTGGGATTAAAATGTTAAAGAATGGAAGAAGGTACCTCGGCTTCTCACAGGAAACGGCGAATTTTACTTAGTTTTATAAAACTTTGCAAAAACTATCTTATTTGTAAGTACTAGATTGGCGCAAGTAGGATCTTTTTATATCTCTCTCACTTTCCTCATTTAAAGATGTAAGTTGGAAAAGGAAAATATACGATTTTATCTCCTTGTCTATCTCTGTCTAACATGTATATTTTAATGGAAAAATGAGAGAGATGTACAATATATTATGGAATCTCTTACTGCGCCACTGCTTGTATATTTCGTGGTAATATAGGTATATCTTTCTTCAACTTTGAATGACTGTCATTTCAAGGGCGATTCACCCACTTTATGAAATAGTTAGATGCAAAGAAAGTTAGTTTTTATTTTTAGTCTCCGGTAGAGTTCGTTTCAGAAGTGTAGGCACACTGCGCAGCTTAACGATAATCTTTGGCAAATTTTCATTTTTTCATTCCTGAACCTTTCAATTTTAAAACATTTCTCAGTGAAAAGCCGACGCTCGAATTCATTTTCATTCATTTTTATTAAGTAAAATGAAAAATACGGTAGAAAAATTCCGAAGATTATCGGTCAAGAAGCGCCTGAACTTCTGAAACGACCTCTAACCTTGATTTTCCTTGGAGAAAATAACATTGCACGAAACCATTGTTTCTTAAGTCCGTCTAGCTCGTGATGTTCGATGTGGAAAAAACGCCTTCTCTACGGTTATTTTGGTTATTTTGATGCAAAGTAGCGTCATTTTTTTGTCGGTATCTGGCAACGGTGAACTTGCCACACAACAGAGACGACCGCGTAGCGTCGATCACGTGGACAATTCTCACGATGTGACAGGGCCTGCTCGCGCTCATATAATATTATCATGAGTACAGTTTTCTTCTTCCTCCTCATCTCTCTCTCTCTCTCTCTCTCTCTCTCTCTCTCTCTCTCTCTCTCTCTCTCTCTCTCTCTCTCTCTCTCTCTCTCTCTCTCTCTCTCTCTCCTCTCTCTCTCTCTCTCTCTCTCTCTCTCCCTCTTCATCTCTCTCTCCCTCTTCCTTTTCTCCTAAGTTTTTTTTTCGTGAACGGAGTAGTTTTATAAATATGAGTCAAATTAACAGCTGATGAGTCCTCCGGAGCACGCCCCCTCCCTTCCTCCACCCACCCTCTCCGCACTGCATCTAACAGTGTCCTTTATTTCCCTAACGCTAGCGTTGCCATCGTTTCAAATTGTTATCCTTATTTGATTTAATGAAAAAGTATCTATTAAATGTGGAGTTTCAACGAAACCATGGCTTGAGTTGAGGGATCGATTCTTTACCATACATATGTCTATAGTGTCTTTATTATTATTATTATTTTTTCTTGTTTGTTTTAACCCATACATGCCCAGTGGGTCGTTAACGACCCACTTGTTGGGTTTTTTTAGGACCAACTTTCAGTCAATTTGGACAAATTTTACCTACTCAAAAACCAATTTTGGAAGTTTTTATATCGTAAAATTTTGCTGCCCCAAAAAATTTCTGTTTTTTTAAAACTCCTTTACTTTTAAACTTTAAAAGTTTAAAAAAAAATCGTGTTTTTAGTTCTCAAATTGTGTTTAAACAAAAAAAGTCAAAAAATTCTGGGCATATAGGTATGGGTTTTAAGTTCCATGTGGCAATTCAGCATCTACGGCCCGTGATACATGCAGTGGTGATAGCCCAAGCTACTGACGCTTCTGTTGTTGCTGTTTCTGTTGTTTATCATCTCACTCTTTCTCCGAAAACGGATCCGTCACAGAGGGATTTTTAATCTTGCAAGCAAGTCGTATAAAGAATTTCTGTGGTTCCCACGAAGTTGGTTTTTTCGCGCTGAAAAGCTCATTGAGGCTTGGGCTGAAAAGTGCGAGGCAGAGTCAGGCGGCCAGGGCGGCGCGGCGTTTTATTTGTTTTATAGTGATGTCAGGATTTGGCTCCCAGACGGAGCGCGGGGGGGGGGGGGAGAATATATACTTCCGCAAGAATCGTTCTACGGGAAGGAAGTCGGGGGAAAGAGGTTGGAGGGGATGAATGTTTTGAAAATTCAAGGTCCTTCAAACGCAGTTTTAGGCTATATTTAATGGACAACGTGTGACAGTTGAGAAAAATTCTGGATCAACTTTGTTTTTCTTTTTCCCGGCATTTTTTGAGCAATTAGTGAGATTATTTTATCAATATTGCCATCATATTCCTTCAAGAAAGATATTGGTACATATTTTGTTTTTATTTTATTTTTTTAAAGATAAGAAGAAGAAGGAGGAGAAGAAAAAGAAGAAGAAGAAGTAAGCATGATTACAATAAAAACTTCTGGACATTTGATTGATATAAAGTGAAAACAGCAGAAGTGATGACATGGTTGAACATTGAGGAATTCAGAAATTTACGTCCCTGCACTGCAAATAATTGTTTCATACAGATTTGTGATCGAAACTAATCCACAGTAAATAAAGCAAAAATTAGAGATCTTAAAGTACCTAAAAGAACACCACTTTGCCAACACAATCGATTAAAGCTTTGAAAAAATCGACACCGATTAGAACCGTAATATTCATTTTGAGTCCAGCGCACATCATTCATTATTTCAATTGAAACGCATGAATGACAGGGAAAAAGAAAAATATAATCGCTGTCCAACTTAAATTATAACAGTACAAGTTTATAGGGAGGTACTTTAAAACAACGATATCGGCTTAGGGATTGGCGATTAACAATCATCAGTGGCAGCTCTTGCAGTTTGACAACCATGTGTCTCACTATTTAAACCTATGAAAAAGTATCGATTTCTTGGGAGCTCAATGAAACTTCTGAAAATCGATAATTTTTAAGGTTTGATGGAGAGGGTCCGTTGTTGCCTTTTACTACCCAAGTCACCACATCGTGGGCATGTAACTATTTCTGACTGATCAAAGCGAATGCAGTGTGAACTGCGGAAGGAGAGCAAAGTAAAAAAAAAAAAAAAAAAAAACGGAAACCACAAGACCTTGCAATGTGGTCAGCAAAAAGAAATTATCTTTTCCAGCGATGGAAATCGCTAGACATCAACCATCACCAGCCTTCCCATAAGGATTATGACCAACAACGAAATTCAATCGACACGCATTATGGAATGCGAAAAATTAATAGCTAAAAGTCAGAGCCTTTTACAGGAAATACAAATCGAAAAATCTACCATTCATGTAAGGCCATGGATTCGATTCCTAGCAGAAACGTTTATAACCATCTGGTATTAGTATACAGGGTGTTAATTAAAATAGGTTCCACTCAAGTTATCTCAAAAACGGCTGCGAACGTCGAAAATCGCTAAAACACGTGTTCAATTATTTCGGGGGGGGGGACACATTTTTAGGGGGTCGCCAATTTTAAGGCTCACTGTGGGAGGCCCCGGGGGGCACTACCCCCTACATCCAATACTTCAAATGGGGACCCCACTTTTTATTAGATGATTGGAAAGAAGACAAAATTCTAAGACTTTTAGCACAAACCGGAAGTCGATATCCTTTTTAGTTTTCGATAAATCGAAGTTCAAAGTTCGATATGGACCCATTTCAAAAATTCACAACTTTCTTTTAGATGATCCAAATTTAAAACACTTTGGGTCCAAAATGCTCAACAGTCCTCAAGTCCTTTTCACATTTTTTGTCAGCTAATTAGCTTTCAAACAAGCTGAAGTAAATCTCAATACAATTACTTTATAAGTCAACATTACGCTTGATCTGAATTTTTTCTGATCATATATCAGAGGTTTGCTCCTTGCCTAAGATTGCCTCCGACAGATACATCGAACTGCAGGAGCTGTCTTCGCGTTAAGCATCGAACTTTGTTTACTTGCGCGCAAGTAACTGCACATCATATTTGCGCACTTACAATCTTGCAGCACCCCAGAAAAGAACCCTCTAACAAATTGTCTACAGGGTATTACAAGCCGGAAACGATACACTACTCTCGGCCATGTCGGAAACAAATCATATAGGCATCGTCTCGTATCCAGCATCGCAAATTAACCGCAGAAAATCAACGTGTAACGATTTTGTTCGTCGGCAATGTCGAGATAACTATATCCAATCGCCCGCTCGATGAATCGATAGATCGAAGCGAAATCTCTCTCCTCGTCTGTTTCGATTTATTGCAGCGCGACGGTCGAACCGATCTTGTAGGTACTATAGTCATCACCGGGTATAAATCGGAGCGGGAGAAAAGTAGGTTAACAAAAAAGGACCGAAAGAAGGGTTCGTAATACTTCAGTTGCGCTCGTTCGAACACAGTTTAATGCGGCTGCAATGGGTACCTGCTTCGGATGATCACACTTGATGTTTTAAGGGTACAGCCTCAATTTCTAACCTCGGAAAAAGGCTGACTACTAAAAACTATGCCTTATATAATGTCCCGTTGAAGGAGCGCCCTTCTGCAGCTAAACCAAACGGTCTATTAGTTTATGTGCGTCAAGTCCTCGAGATTCTTCATTGAATTGTGCGACGCAACTTCGCACAGTAGGAGGATATTTATGTAATTCAAGACCAAACGATTTTCACGGATGTTAGATTTTTACGCTGATGCAACATATAGATGTTAGCTCTTAATATTAATGAGATCACAAAACTCGGGTCCGTAAACCGAACAATAGGTTTTTTTTTTTTTTTTTAACAATGGGGCTCTTTTGCAAACATTTGCAAAAGGGGATGGAGGAGTTGATTCTTGCATTAAAACATGTAAAAATGACGATGAGTACACTAAAGAATCACGAAATTCACTCTCAGAATCGGGCTAAATGTCGGATAGACGCAGGTATCATGGGAGATTCCTATCTAAATTGAGACATATCTCTGTGTTTCCGTTGAGAAAGTGACATAATAGACAGGAATCTCCCATAATACCTGCGTTGAGCCACCATCACAAACTGGCCGTTATAGCAGTTTTGTGAGTTTATTACGAAATTTTAGACTTTCTCAGTGTGATTTTCGTGATTTTCGCTGGTTTTTACATCAGGTTATTTAGTGATTAGCTCATAGGAAAAGTTTGCAAGAGCCCCATTAGATCTCAGCCGCGTATTGCGCTTATCTTCCACTATAAACCTGAAGTTCGAATCTAGCGCTAGTTTTGATCGGAATATCCTAGTTTTATCACAATTCCAAATTCATCGCGAAAAAGTATAAAACTAGAATATGCGTAAAATCAGATCAAATTCAGTAGAGGAACTGCTACTATCGACCCAATTCCAAAAAAAATATATGCTACAAATAATTGAAACACCTTGAAATTTAGTCAAAAAGGTATGTGATGTTTGGCGCTAGTCTTGGACACTTACGAGAGGTCTAATTTGGATGTTAGGGTCACGATCTCAGATGAAAAATCTGTCAATGATGGAAAGCATCAAAAAGTCTCAAAATCCACTCACCTCAAAATACGTTCAATCGAAATCCAAAACGGTGGTCGAATGAGAGCAGGCCACAGTGGGAAAGTCGCAGCTTTCTCTATTATTAATCTCTTTTCTCACTATGTAACCCCTTATGGACCAAGTATACTAGGTTTTCTCCTCTAGTCTATTTCACATTGTTCCAGTATCATGATTCCGAATAAACACGATTCTCGATGTAGTATAAAAAGATGAGATTTCGTCTGGCGCCTTCAATTCTTAATATAGGCAATTCCAACTCCCTCGAGTACGAACAGTTAATTACCTTCCCTATATACAAACGGAAAAGTGAAGTTCATGTCAACTAACCTGGTCTTTAAAAGGTTAAAGTTGCGATTTGATAAGAGGCTCGCCCTTATTCTGACCCACTCATTTGACCACCATCTTTGAATTTTGTCCAAACGTATTCATTGAGTTTGTGAGTCAATTTTGGAACTATCTGGTGCCTACTCTGAAGTTAAGTTCAATTGATTTTATTCTAGAATAAACCGACTCTATTGCAGTTACAGACTTATATTGTCTACTGATCTGCCTCCTTCATCTGGCCATCCCTCATACGTCGAGAATAATGTCAATATTTTTGGTCTACTGTGCGACATCTTTGCCCGTCTTGTATGTTGTATCCATCCCGTCATCCATTCCTCGCTCGAAGCTGTGAAATGATCTATGGAAATAAATAATACTACCCGCGAATCGTGATCCGTTCTTGTATACTCATCGGCTGTACCGGGTGCTCGCGTCGCACATAGCACGGGATTATGGATTTTTTGAGGACATTAAATGTTTTTGGTTTTTGGTTTCGAAACTTTTAAAATCGTTTTGCTCTTTCCAAAAACTATGTAATCTGACTCATTTTAACCTTTACAATCGTTGATTTAACTCTGATTTTATTAAATTTATCTTCCCGTTAATGGGTTCGCGAAAACTTCTGCTACAGGTAATTAGAGAGTTAATTCCTGTATAAAAACCTGTCAAAATGACAATGAGTTCACTAAAAAATCACAAAATGAGGCTCTTGTAAAGCTTTTGCTGGGAGCAAATGAACTGTCCAATCTGTTGAAAAAACCAGCGAAAAATCACGAAAATCACTCTAATGAGGATGTCTAAAATTTTGTAATAAACTCACATAACTGATATAACGACAAAGATCGATATGGTGGTTCAACCAGAGATTACTGAGCTAAAGAGATATGGCAGAAACGCTCAAAACTGTTAATCGACTCCTACGAAGTATGCAAACTGGCATACGATCTGGTGGACCATTTTTGTGAACAAACCCAAGTGCGTTTGGCTGCCAGTAAACGACTTTTGATTAAAGTTTTAGTGGTTCATTTAGTGGTTAAATTTTTCCCTTGACATTTTCCCTTTTGTCAATGTGATTGTAAAGTAAAAAAAAAATCAGAAAAGTGTGTGCCTTGAATTTATTTCCAGTAACAGCAGTAATGATAGCAATGTTTACGAAAATGGTCCACCAGGTGGTAAGCAGTATTGTATCACGGCCTATTTGAAGGCGTTTTTTACGAAATGTCGATTAACAGTTTTCTAACATGGCGGGGATAGGACTTGCCATATCTCTTTGGCTTAGTAATCTCTGGGTTCAACGCAGGTATAATGGGAGAATAATTCCTGTCTAATTTGTCACTTTCACAACGGAAACACAGAGATATGTTTCAATTTAGTTAGGAATCTCCCATGATGCCTGCCTCTTTCCACCATTTAACCGGATTCTGAGAGTGAAATTTGTGATTTTTTAGTGAACTAATCGTCACAGGTTTTTACTTATTTCAATCTCCTGTAGCAAAAGTTTGCAAGAGCCCCTTTCACTCTCAGAATCGAGCTTAATAGCAAAGCTGTACGTAGGTATCATTGGAAATACCTTCATAATTTGATGCATATCTCTATGTTTCTGTAGAGAAAGAGACAAATTAGACAGAAACCACCCATATATTATGATACCTGCGTAGCTCCGCCATTTTTGGTACAGTTGTTTTATGAGCTTATTACTGAATTTTACACTTATTTGGTGAGATGCGCATGCTTTTTGATAGTTTGTATACATCATATTTAACTATTCATTTGCTTGTAGGAACAGTTTGCAAGAGCTTCATTGCTCATACTCTTGATTTAACAGGGCAGCCGTTTTGCGTATAATCAATGCTATTTTTCTATTCACCGATGATTCCACCGGTTGAGAAAAGATTACACAGTTCAGTTCAGTGTAAGCCTGTAATGCACGAAAACACTCGAATCTTTGATCTTTCCTTGATCGGTGGAAAATCCGTTGATTAATTAAAATATCCGCAAATTTTTTAAAGTCATCGACGACTCCACCGGTTGAGAAAAGATTACAGATGCGAGTATTTTAGTTTATTACACGGAAAAAAAAGATTAGTGAAAATAACCATACGGATACCTGATTTTGGCACCTGCTAGATGTTATGGTAAACTTGACCAGAAGTATGGTACATTTACCGATACTTTGAGTAAATTCGACATGCAATCAGGTAATATCACCTAGTACCTAGTCAAAACATAGTATACTTCTGGTTAACACTACCATAAAATCTAGCAGGTGCCAAAATCAGGTATCCGTATGGTTATTTTCACCGTAGTTTTTTCCGTGTATAGTCATGCTCTGAATTGAACTGTGTAATCTTTTCTCAACCGGTGAAATCATCGGTGAATTGAAAAATAGCATTGATTATACGCAAAACGGCAGCCCTGTGATTTAAGTTCATGGAATGATGTCCGGAAATTTCATATTTCGGCCCTATGTGCGCCAAATCACGGCCGCTGTTCAAGGAATTGTCAGTTCGCGGATACATAAGTTCACGGAGGGTACCCCGCGAGTGCCAGGAGGGAGGGGAGTGGCTTAGGTAACTGGTAAGGGTGATTGGTGAAACTGACGTTGCGGATCTGGAGTCTTCAGCGTCGGGTTTTTCGATACGATTAAAATGTTCTGCGGTGTAAACATGTTAATTCTCTTCTCCCCGATGTTGTGTCCACAGGAGTTATTTCGCGGTACATTGATACCTATATGGTCGCGCGCGTCCTGACCTCATAAGTTTTGGACCTAGTGCATGTATGTTGTCAGCCTACACGTTGCCTGAACAGGTGATTTTTGCACCTTTCTATTTAGACAAAAAACGTATGTACAGTGTATTATCGACGAATTAAAGATTGTCGCGAGAGCTAAATTTTGCCTTCTAGGTTCCAGTTTGGCCACTCTTCATACTCCTCACACCTTGCAGTCGAAAGACCAGTGCGGTTGGGGCGGGAAAGCCGTAGCATATCAGTCCCACAATCCCTCCCACAACTGAATATGCGTGAAAATCTCCCGACAATCTTTAATTCGTCGATAGTACGCAGTCAAAATATTAAATATTGCGGTACGATTATGAGGAGGAGGGGGTTGATTGAAGTTTGTGGGCACCCTATACATCACATTTTTGAACGCCATTTTGTGAATAGTTTGAATTAAGTATATGATCTGGACCTTTTTGGGACTCACTGAAAGTTTAGTTATTGTATTATTTTGAGCATATGTACAAAATTACAAGATGTTTGAATCATTCTTGGATATTTTAGATTACAGGCTTATGAAAGAAAAATCAAATGAAATGTTTATGCTCAGGAAAAAATTACTCGTTAAGTTCACTCACAGTCTTGTCACTGTTGGTCGTCAATCTGTAAATTAATTGATAGATTGAAACCGACTTTCGATTGTTTTTACCCTGTCCTCTTATTCAAAGCTATGTTAAAAGTCATGTCTGTAGTTATTTACATATAACTGCCAAAAGCTGTGAAGAAATAAGGAAAATCCCCTAACTATAATATCCAAATCTGCCTACTGAAAAACTTTACATGGAAATTGCATCGATTACCGTATAAACTTACATGAAAACCACTATAATTCCCATGCTCATGAAAAATTCGAACAGTGTACATGATTCTTTTTTACTGTGGAGGGGGGGGGGGTGTAGTTCTAAAAATCTTAATCCGTTTAATTACTGAATTAAATGATGAAATTGGGGAAAGTCGGTAGAGTTCGTTTCAAAAGAGTTTGCTGTTCACACCCAACCAGTAGAATTTGTTGTATATAATTCATTTGCGTATAATTTGTTCACAAGAACCTGCGCAGAATATAAAAATACTCTCGTCCACGCATGTGTTCAAAGAGCTGTGAACTTCAAACTCTTCTAAAACAGCCTGTATACTATCCAATTGTAAGACTGGGAATATGATTTACAAACTCCCTTTCGTACCATTTATAAGTGGCGGTAGCCACCAGACCAAGTCCAAAATGGTAGCGTCCGCGGACACTCAGACATTATACACTCATATTTGTATACATTTCCTCTGACTTCATTTATAGTTGAAATCAAAGACCTTTCAGAGGAAAACTTCTCCAAATTGCACTTTCAGAAAACAGAGAATTGACAATAGCGCGATGGACGGGGGCAACTCGACACTCGACAGTTGTAGTTACCGTCGTAAATAGTGTATTTGAACCACTGATACCCTCAACGATAGAGCGTTGTAAGTTCGCGCCTTGGTGTTTGTTCACCGACTCGTTCTTACAAGACTCTGCGTCTACCTATACTCGCCGCACTTCACACTTCATAGCTCATAGCAGAGAGCCGTAGCCAAGGAACTTTTCTTTCTCTCTCTTAGTCCATTTGAACGCATGCGTTAGAAAAGGATAGGTAGAGGGGCTGTCACGTGACTTCAGCCCTTGTGACTGTCCTTTTCTAACGCATGCGTTCTAGCGGGCAAAGAAAGAGAAAGACTCTCTGAATACGGCTATGGTTCGTAGTATACATGTATCCGCTCGCGGTAATGATGGAAGGCTTTGACTGGGAGCAATTTTTTTTTTTTTTTTTTTTTTTTTAACTTTTTTATTAATGGCTACTTCGTCTTACACAAATTAATCCATAATCTTTTAACTATTTGCTTATTCTAAATACTTATTCTAACATTTTCTTACTGGGCAACTATTGCCCTATCTGGTGCAAGCACGTTTCTGTGGCAGAAACATGCGTTTAATATATAGATACATATAATTATATATAGTTACATCTAGAATAAACGATACTATACTTAGTATAATGACATTACTTTATCGAGTTTGACACCCTTGAGGAAGAAAAAATAAAAATAAAAATAAAAATTAAGAGAATAAGAGGAAAGGAAAGTGGAAGCAATAGAAATGAAAATGGTAAAAAATTTAAAAAAATTAAAGAAGAAATCTATGAATATATAAGTAAATAAATAAATAAATAAATAAATAAATAAATAAATAAATAAATAAATAAATAAATAAATAAATAAATGAATAAATGAATAAGTAGACAATAAATAAATAAATAATAAATAATAAGTGACAAAAAAGAGATAAAGTGAGTTAAATTACAAGACAAGGGGTAAACATATATTACAACTAGTGGCCGGTGGCCGCTTCGCGGCCAAGCGTTCCGTTTCGCGTCTTGCGCGTGATTTTTGTTTTTTCGAGCTAAGACTTTGACTCGATATCATCCACTCCCTCACTCCGTTTGCTAATCACCCATCTAATCTTGCTCCGAAGAACGAAATGTAAAAACTTACTCTATTATTCCTGAAATACTGAAGTGTTATTTTCTCAGGTACACCAAAGGTTTAGAAAACAGGAGTCATTATTTGGAGGGGCATAAATTGCATAACCCCCGCCCAAACCCCTTTACATGAAATTTTAACATTTTTTAGGGGTAGTCGTTCTCAAGAGGGCCCGATCCAAAACCGCCAATTTTTTTTGGCGCTCATGCGGAGACGCCGAAACCCCCAGAATCGGCGCATTTGGATGCACCGTATTAGCGCATGTGGATTATACGATTTATAACTGTACAGAGAAAAGAAGGGAAGGAGAGAAAGAGATAGCGATAGTGAGAAACCTGCATTCACAATAAAATGAGAAGTCCGGGTTAAGCAAACAAACGCATGACCGAGATCGCACACCTACGATAACCTTTCGTTGAACTGACATGACAATAAGACATTGCGTTTCAGTGAATATCAAAAATCTATATATGAATGGAAGAGAAACTTTGCGCGGGAAAACAATGCCTTTTTCAAACAGCCCTTTATTAACGACAGTAATTTTTTGAAATAGGTTGGCTCGAAAATTCAGGCAAACTTCGTCTAAGATTTTAGGGTCATTCTTTTAGCGCTTTTTGACTACTGATTTTGCAGCAAATTGCCGTTTTTGGGCTACTTTTTCAAAAATTCCTTCGTGCATGTTTTAGCGCTTTTGGCTTATCTTTTTTGGGAATTGGCGCTTTTGAATGGTCGCCTCTCCCCCCCCCCCCCCCCAATGATGAAATTCCTATTTTTTTGAGTTTTTTTAGAAACTTCACGAAGCTCAAGTTTGTATAACCAGTGAACAGTTACTGGCTGCCGATTTTAGCGTACGACGCAACGGGTCCATTGGACCCAGTTACAGCATCTAAGGGCATCTCAAGTTCACCATAGAGTTTTAGTGTGAAGTCAACAGTTAGCCAAAAATTGCATCAATAATGCACTCATCGGTTGCAATCGGTTGTGACAAAACTCGCATAGCGTTCCAAACTATCTCACCCAGCCACTCTCCCGTGACCTCCAATTCCCATGTGTATACCCATCTCTTTCTAGTGTCCTGATTTGTATACACAGGGTCTCGTATTACGGCATGTTAATCGCAAAATCGCATTAAAATTGAGGAACTCATTTCTGCCAAAAAATATTTCACAAAAGATGTCTCTACATACGTTTTTTAAAATTAGAGTATAGCAGTACAACATGGGGGTTACGTGAGAGCAAGAAAGACAGCCTATGTTTGGAACGCTCATCACCGGATGACGTCATCACCAAGTCATCACTAAAAGAACCATCTATTTTGAAATAAACGTCGCACTGGCCCACTAATATTACTGCACAGATTAAAAAATAACAGGTATACAATCAAATGAACCATAAAAACTACATACTCAAGGCTCAAGAGATCTCTCGAAACTTTGTCTTCTTTTTTTTTTTTTTAATTAAATCGGGAAAAAACAGACCTTAAAAACATCATAACCTCACCAAAACGCGAACTGAAACGTAAACAACTCAAATCGCCAACTTAAAATGAAAAAAATCTGTAACCATATTTTTGGTTCGTTAGTAAGTAGTATTCTTGGATGAATCACTTATACATTTAAAGTAAACGATGCATTTTCAACAGAAAACCAATTATTTACTTAACTCAGTATTCAGTAATATTTGACAGTATATTATTAATGAAAAAAGTATAACCACCGTCTCAACTTATGAATAATAACCCTAATCATTCAGTTTCTTTATAAATTCTCGAAACCTAACTCAAATTTGCTGGGTTATATTCGAGATATTGAATCAATGCACCGATCTCATCAAGTCATCGTTGATTGTACTATTCTGTATATATCTATGCATATGAAACATATGATAAGTATCGAAGCTCTAAACATCGCGAAGCGATATAGCAACCTCGTCAAGCCATCATCAATCGAAGACTGTGCAGTGTACAGCGCTGCTGTATTTAACATAAAATATTTATATAAATTTTTCATTAAGTTTGAAGTGCCTGGTATATTTTTCAACACAGCTAGCAGCACAGTGACTCTCTCATTGTGTATATCTACGTTAAAAAATGGATAAAAAGTCGAAGCTATACATCGATATCATGAAGTCGCTATTAAAATGCGTCTACCCGGACGGTTCCTTCCGCGAGTAAAACATATGATGAAGATCGCCATGGTAACGTCAAATCGTGCGATCGAATTAAAAAAAAAAATTGTCAGAGCATCACGTTTCTCGCTCACACGCGTACAAAATCGTATGCTCTTCCGCACGTATGCATTTAAAAAAAGACGACAAAATCTCGCTTCTCTCTCCCACCCTTACAAAACGAACTGATTCGCATCCTTTTCGCACTCGCACAACTTTTTGAGAGAAAAGTTTTTAGCATTTTAAAAAGGGACGCGGGGTCCTCACGGAAAAACTTATAATTTTTCCGAAGCATTGGAGCCGAGCCCGACCGATCGGTACCAGGCCCCTCCCGAACGGTGCAACGGTTCTCCCGGAACTTAGCTTCATTCTTACAAATATAATATAGGATATTTTGATTGGGAGAAGCAGACCTCCAAAACTTTAAGGACCAAAGAGAGAAGAGGAGACATAATTTTGGCAGAAACAAGGAAATTCAGTTATATTTTATCAAGGCAATGCGCGACGTTGTCAAATGGCTTTCGTCTTTTGAGACGTCTCACACTGCTCTCATATTTGCCTAACAAATGGTAAGCTTTCTCGTTAGGGTGGGCAGACAACCGACGGACGTAACTTTTAGTTATCTTTTTAATTGTATCTTCCACCGAGGAGACACCGAGCACCTGGCCTATCACATCGTTACTGATGTAATCATCCCATTTTACCCCGGTGATTCCTCGAAGGATTTTATTTTGGGCCGTCTGAATCCTACTAATAGCACTTCTGGAGGCACATCCCCACAATTGCGATCCATAAGTCCAGATCGGATTCAAGATCATTTCGTATAGCATTAATTTGTTAGCTAGTGACACTCCACTCTTTGGTTTGAAGAGCCACCACATGCTTTTGTATTTGGTCATTAGTTGTTGTCGCTTTTTCTGAATATGAGGATCGTACGTAAGTTTTGTGTCCAGTCTCATACCCAGATAATTCGCGATATCCACTTTGGGAACAATCTCTCCGTCTAAATAGACAGGCATGTGAGAAGATCTCAAATTAGTAAAAGTGCTGTGTTGCGACTTTGGACTGTTGAGGAGGATACGCCAATCCCCACAAAACTTTGAAGTCGCATTAAGACTTTTTTGTAAGTATTTGTTCGCTTGCTTATGATCCCGCCCTATCGCGGACAAAGCGGTATCATCAGCAAAGGTCGTAAGTCTAGTGCCTTTAGTAGCTGGAAAATCACTCATGTACAAAAGAAAAAGTATTGGACCAAGTACTGACCCTTGGGGCACCCCCACCAGTATGGGCATAAACTTTGATTTAACTCCCTCGTGCCTGACACAGAAGGACCTATCGTTCAAGTACGAGGTTAACAAATCAAGATGATTGCTTGGAAGTAATTTATATATTTTGAACACAAGTCCCTCTATCCAAACACGATCAAAGGCTTGCGCTATGTCCAAAAAGGCAATGGAGCATACCATCTTGTGTTCCATTGTTTTTTCTATTAGATCAGTGATTCTATGTACCTGTTCGACGGTAGAATGCCCCCTCCGGAAGCCGAACTGGTGGGGTGGAATAATTTCCCTCTCATCGATAATCGCTTGTAATCTTTTAAGATACAGCCTTTCAAATAATTTGCCTATTATGGACAAGAGAGAAATTGGTCTATAAGATGATGCATTCTGCAAGGGCTTACCGCTTTTCGGAATCATGATCACCTCTGCCCTCTTCCAGGCTGATGGTACATATCTGAAGTCGAGCGCAGCATTGAATATATCAGCCAGCCTTTTGAGGACCTTGGTGGGGAGCTGCTTCAGCATTTCCCCAGTGACGAGATCCAAACCGGGTGCTTTTTTAGTTTTAATTTTGAATCTAATCATGTCAGCGACCTCACCGTGAGAGATTTTTGACATTTCTACCGCGTCAGCCGGGATAATGTTAGCTTTTTCGGCTTCAATGTCCACAGGCACCTTGTTGAGGTTGTGGGGTTTGAAAACTTCAGATAGGTGACAACAAAACTCATCAGCTTTTTCTTGATGAGTCTTAGTCCACGTACCGCCAGGTTTTTTCAACGGCTGTGAAAATGTGGCAGATTTTTTCAGATATTTTGTAACCTTCCACAAAGAATAGTCAGTATTTGGAAATGGTGATAAACCTTTCAGGAAATTATATGTTCTGGATTGTCTGTGTTCAGTTATTTTAGCTGTAGTTAATCTGCTTATTTTTTGAAAGTAAGTCTTATCTTTAGGATGCCGAGTCCTTTGCCACTTAGCTCGGGCTCTCCTTCTTTCTTTAATCAAATCTCTGATTTCCAGAGGTAAACTATATTTATTTTTAGTAAATTTGGCAATAGGCGTGCATAACGAGGCCGCTGATGTGATTAACGTCGAAATTTTTTCAGTTTCCTCTTCAAGTTTTGCGACTGAATCGATTGGATCTCTAACTATAGTTCTATTAAGTATGTTCCTGAATTCATCCCAATTAGTTTTGCTATTTGTGATAAAGTTGGAGGTTTTTAATATTACCGAGTGGTGAAATGCTAATTTTATTGGGATATGATCAGAGGTGAGTTCAAGTTCAGAACCCACCGACACCGGGAGCAATGTGAGTTTAGTTTTGCCTTGCTGCATGGCCAGGCTTAACCTATCTATAAAGTGAGTGTCTGGTTTGAACGCAAAACGGCTATCATGTGCCACATTTCAGAATTTCAATGACCAGGAAAGCATTTAAAAGTCTTAAAGTTGCTTTAAAATCAGCTCTTTAAATCATTAACACATCATTTCAGGGTTTTTAAGCGTGCCGTATATATACGGTGCGCTTCTTGTTTTCATTTTCATATCTTATATATAAGTCCAATGCCTTGCTTATGGCAAAACCTTGGCGGGAAAGGTTTGAAAAATTAAAAACGTGTTTTCTTAAAACTGGTTTCATTAATCGTTAATTTGTTGCTGCAATCCAGGAGGTCTCGGCGTCTATTTTCTTAAAATTGTAAAAGTTTTGGTATTCCTGTTAATTTCAATAAGTTATTAAGCGTCAAAGTCGAATTCCTTCAAACGAGAATTCCATACAGGTCCAGCAACCTAAGTCATTTGTGCCAACCTATGAGTCGAAATTCCAAGGCAGGAGGGGGGTGGAAACACCCTTCACAGAAACCCTCTTGCCCCTCGCCTTTGGGCTCCACCGGTCTCAAGATTTCTTCACGGTGCATTAAGCGTTCAGGATACGCATCGTATAAGTGTCAAAATCTGTTTGACGAGGGTACATCGATAAGAAGCGACGAGGTATTGATGAAGAGCAGGAGGGGTATAGAAAAGAGAGAGGCTCATTCATATCCTTAAGTAGACCTGTTTAGTGATGACGTCACGATCAGAATTAGTTCCAAACAAATGCTCTATCTCGCTCACTCTCGTGGATTTACCAGATCCAAATTTTCGAACGCAAATTCATGCTAGTTAACCAACAGTTTTCTCAAATTTTATTGCACCATTAGATTCCACTTGCCTTAAAGTATCTTTTCACTGTAACATAATTCCTAAAAGATCACAAGCGAATTTACAATCACAGTTATACCGAAAGACGTTCTACGTTTTGTCCTTGTCTTACTCACGGTCTCTTATGGTAGTATCACCGGCATGACACTCAATCATTCTAACTTCTCTTCGTATCGAAGCTATTGTTCGAGGTACAACACATGCCGTGATGGTGCTGATGAGCCTATATCCTAGAATTTTGTGCTCTTAAGAAACTGTGAGTGTGACAAGGACAAAACATAGGACTTTCTTCGATATAACTGTGATTGTGCATCGATGCGCGATGTTTCAAAAAGTTTGTGATAGCGGGCTCATATTTTATCACTGAGAAAAAAATGGCTGTTAAAACTGTAAGAATAGAACCATAGATGATTTCGCCTTATTTCAATCATGAGACCTATCGTTGCTGTAGTCAGCGCGCTTGAATCTACACGAATTCTGATTGTCTCTATGGAATTTCGATTATTTCTATGGGAAATAAAGCGCGGGAATATATATCCAATCGGAAATTTTTTTGAAACAATCGGAAATTTTTATAAGGAACGTGGAACCCAATGGTGTGATAAACACAACGTGTAAAGAACGTGTTGTTTACTAGCACTTGTATTTGAAAATTTGGACTGTGTTTCGTATGGGAAAACCCACGAGAGCGAGTGAGACGGAGCCTTTGTTTGGAACCAATTTTTTTCATGACGTCACACTAAACAGGTCTTTGCATCGAAACATTTGAAATTCTGGGGGATCGGCAAATTGAAAGCCCCTCAATGAGCGTCGATGGAATCAAGGGATTTTTGAGGACATTTTTGGCGTTTTGTTGAAAAATAGGTGTTTAAAATCCAGAACACAGGGAGCCAGAGGGGTAAAATTCGCATTAATTGCTCTAAAAAGTGAGAGGGGCTGTCACGTGTCTTCCACCCCTGGACAGCTTCCTCGCTGCGGCTATGGAATTGACTCTGGAATAACTTATTTACCTATCCTAAAAAGTTCGTTGCGTGTACACAATTTTTCACTGGAAGCTTCTTCAAATTTTGGAAACTATAGGTCCATATGGAACTTTGCTTTTCCAACACGAAAAATGATATCGACCGACGGCAACAGAAAAAAAAAAAAATAATATGACAATGCGTTATAGTGACTAATGGCATAGTTTTAACTGTAAACTTTCGATACTTTTCAAGAAAATAAATGGGGAGAGGGGGAATTAAAATCCACAAACCTCTTAAACCTCCACACCTACTAATCTATACCCCTAGAATGCTTGATGTGTAAAGGGCACTTGAAATGGTTAGTTCTGTATATTAAAGGATTATTGTTTCATGAATTCGCAAGTGTTCCATTTATGCATATTACGTATCTACATCGTGACTATCGCAACAAGTGCTGACAGCACCTAAAACGGAAAAAAAGATAAAAAAAACTGTTTATTATTTAGAATCACGGCTTTTCCGAATATGACACTTTTTAACTTCAAAAGAACGCAACCTCATGTTTGATCCCTGAACAAGCCGTTTAAAAGGTGGAGGGATTTAGAAATATCTATTGTCTCTAGTTTATGTGGGTAAAAAAGATCGAGCCTTATCAAATAATTTTCTCTTTTCAGCTTTCAATGGGTTTGTTGCAAACTTTTGCTACAGTGCTATAGAGTTTTGATTCTGATGTAAAATTGTCTGAAAATTAGATTGGCGGCATCATATAGTCATAAAATCCACTAATAAACCCAAAAAACGCATTATAAAGAAAGCCAAAATTGCAGTCGTAAAGCCGAACAATCTGTGCACCCGCACGACGAACATCAGAGATAGGTGACCCATTCTCCCCTTTTTCGTTAAGGGGGGGGGGGAGAAAATATCTCTAAAGTCAAACTGTGATTTTAAAAATGTGCATGGTCAAGATGTTGTCTTTTGTGAAGGGGGCGGGGGGGGGAGCTAAATATCAAGAACAGGGTGTTTCAAAACTTGAGTACCAAACTTATGGAGTGTATTTTTGGGGTCAACATACATATATATAAGACTTTATTTTCCTACATGAGTATGTGCTGCAATTGTTTCTCTTCTGAGCTAGATACCTCCAAAGTTTTGAAAACAAAAAACAAAAAACAAACACAAAAAAACAACGCCTTTGACTCATCTCCTTATAGATACATCTGATCTAAATTTATTTTTTTCATAATTTCTCACCAAACAAGCTCAATTGGACAGCACTTGTCACAAAAGAACCGAGTGACATTTTGATCAAATTGAGTTATTGATTGATAGAGCTAGCAATACTGAATCTTGAAGCAACAAGTGCTTCTTCTGTAATAACAACTATTTCCCGTCAAAATTCCAGGTAAAAGTGAGCTGGTGAGCCTCATTGATGTCATTGTCCATATGATGAAATAAAATGAGAACTTGGTTCCTTCGGCTGATTAGGTTAAACCTTAATCCGAGTCACGTAAGGAACCAACTCCGACTTGGTTCCTTTCAGTGGCGGCTCGTGCGATTTGGCAACCATGCTTTTTTACCATTTAAACCTATGCAAAAGTATCGATATCTTGGGGGTGCATTGCACCTCCTGAAGATCGATTGTTTTACATAGGTTTAAATGGAGGGATTCCACTGTTGCCACATTGCACGAGCCGCCACTGGTTCCTTTTATAGAATTGGGAACGGACTTAAGTCCGGATTAACGGATTTTAAAATAATCAACAGTGTAAACCAACTCTGCCGTTTGGTTTCTCTTAGAGTTTCGTTTTTCGTGATTATGCCAAAAAAAAGAAGAAAGGAACCAAGTCACTTTAAACGCTAAAAATTAAGTACCTTTCCTACATAGTAAATTCCACTTTTCCGGTGTTGAAATGCAAAAACACAAAACGGTAGTTGAATGAAATCAAAACGTAAGTAATTCCAAGTTTTTTGTTTAAATGCTAGCTCTTCAACTTTGGACTCAATTTTCTCGAGATCAGCTCCATGTTGAATGCTGTCTAATTATTATCATTGCTAGCAAAAGCATTAAAGCTGTTCAGACTTTAGTGGCACGCTTTTCCAACACCTGCGTGTTGGAATTTTCCCTGCTTGTTTTTTTTTTTTTTTTTCAACCAGCATGTATAATTTCTCTAACCTACAATGACTTAAAAAAAAAACAAAAACAAAAAAAAAAGAAAGAAAGAAAAAAAATGCTGCAAAAAGCCTATCATTGCTACTTGTAAAAGCCCTAAAAAGAGCCCCGAGACGAATAGAGATGGCCCGGCGCAATGTTTGCGACAACTGTCCCTTTCTCCAGCTCAAATTTCGTTGGAACTCATCGAATAACAGGCAACAGTCGTATCTCTTGCTGAGAAATTTGACGTAGATTACTTCTTCTTCAAGTTTAAATTGACCGAATAAAGATTTCTGATTCATATTTATTAAAAGTTGACCTCAGTTAACTGAAATGATGACTCAAAAGCTAAAGTTTGAGTAGATTTCTATTGGAGCAATGCCCACTACTCACCAATAGGCGACTGTTGTCTGTTGTTTTTGCCGAGCCTCCAAATACAAATGAAGGCTCCATCATTTGACTTAAACTCACTCTGAAAATAAGGGAAACGTATAGCATGCGATGGGTCTCTGTGTTTTTCTTAATGAAAGGAAATCATTCTACGCAGGAAAGGAAGCTGATTTCAAAGTCAAAGGAGCAAATGTGTTTCCTAACACTTCAAATAGAGCAAAACGTGCAACGAAGCCAGCCATCTTGACATACAAAGAAACTCTTGATTTCGTTCTTCATAATGGATTATTCTTACAGGGAAAGTTCCGATGGGTTTTTTTTTATTATTTTTTTACTTTACAAAATTGAATTTTGTAATCTCTTCGAGACTTTCAATTAATTATTTATTTTTTATTTATATTTATTTTACGATTAGATTTTTAGTCCTTGTAAAGTATTAAACAGCCCAGAGTCGTTTTGTTCGTTTCAGTTTTTACGATAATAGTTCCTGTGGCGTGAGGAGTTCAAAGCAATTCCTCGAATCAGAGTGCGCGATGTCGTTATGGTGGCGTATCGACAGAGCCGAGCACGGTGACACTCATGCATAAAATTCGCGTAAAATACAAAATAGCTCGGCTTTAATTGCCTACGCTGGGACATTTAAAATGTTAATGATGGTTCCAGGCCTTTTATTTACTTTTAGTATCCGTGGAAACTTTGCAACGTGTTTTGAACATAAAACTACTATGTTTACAATTATTATTAGTATTATTATTATTATTTCAACAGCGTTGCCGTGAGTGTAAATGTTTAAGAGTGAACTATACATATAGTAACAAACTGTCACAAAAAGTAAGTTTCCGACAGTGTAGGATCTTTTTGAAAATCCATGAACCGTCTGTGCTCCAACCGCGGTGTATCTACAATTCTACATAGGTGAGATAAAATTTACGTATAGCCCAATACAATAATAAATATACACTACACAATTAAAGGTAATTACATACCTCTGATTACTATCTGTATTAAATGGTAAGAGAATCATTTCTATTCTAAAATGATAAATTAATGTCTGAGGACCCAATCTGTGATGATATTTAGTTATAGGTTTATAATTCTTCCTAAGAATCATGTATTTTACAGTGGTTTCCAAACTTTCCGAGCTGAGAACCACCTCCGAAATTAATGATCTTTTTGATGCTAAAAATTCGACAAAATAGACCTTGGGATGCTCCATTTGAAGGTTGTCTGGTACGCGGACGGAAAACCATCCCCTCAAGAGGTGCAAATTGAATATCCTGAATGGGAAAACAGGAAAAAAAAACTCCTTTCCCAAAAAAATACGAGCGATAAGCGTGAATCCGGTTTGCCGAATTGAAGATAATATCATCAAGTCGAAAGCATTCGCTCAAAAGTTTTGTTGCAAATTCATAAAAAAATTGAAGAAGAAGAAGTGGGGAAAAAAACCATAAACACGAATATGACTAAAAATGTCCGCAAGATGAAAGTGAAACAGAGAGAGCATGATGAGATGAGAAGGAAGATAGAGGGAGAAGGGTAGAGTTCGAGTGAGGAGAAAGAGGGGGGAGGATTCGAGAGAGTAAGATAGATGTGAAAAAAACAAGAGAAAAGAAGGATGGTAAGTGTATATTTAATTTTACATTCGCATCTAGGATCACGTACCAAAATCTATAAGATCCCTCAGCCTTCGAGAAGCATACAGCATATCGAGCTGTACGCTGCACGGGTGAAATAGTGATGAGGGTGTGGGTGGGGGTTGACAGGGGGGTTGGAGGAGGGGACGAGATCTCATGCATAATTTGTGTGATGTGGACTTTGTTTTATCCCAAGTGTAAATCATAGCTCGTTGTGAGAACGCGAGGGGTCTTATGTCACGTATCAGAGGAAGCGCTCCGGCAAACTTGACATTTGTACGAAGAAACGAAAAATTTTGCTTTTATACTTTCTACGCTTATCTCGCTTCGTGTGTTCTCGTACTGCTCAGTGCTCATGGCTGCTGACTGCACAGGATTGAGCAAACGAAATCGTTCATCAATGAGACTCGATTCTATTCACTGGAATCCGTTCGTTCATCGGTCCGGGTGATTCCATGGCGGCCGAGCCCCGCGCGCAGCACTAATTGTAAGATCGAAAATAAAAAGTGGCTCAAAATCAGTGTTAGTTAACCTCTTATGGACCAAGCCCGAGTAAATTCGTTTTTCTCTTCTAGTCTATTTCACATTTTTCCAGGATCATGATTCCGAATAAACACAATTCTCGATGTAATATAACGAGACGAGATTTCGTCTGGCGCCTTCAATTCTTCGTATAGGCATTTCGAACACCCCCAAGTACGAACAGTTCTACCTTATCTATATATGAACGGAAAAGTGGCGTTCTCTTGAACTAACCGGGTCTTTAAAGGGTTAACAAAACTCATTGGTTTCAAAACTTTAACCCCCACGTATGCCTAGAATTATTTAACATTTGTTGGTGTTTAAAAAAAAAAAAAAAAAAAAAAAAAAAAAAAAAAAAAAAAAAACAGGAATTTTTCTGTCCATCAAACTGATACGAGCTAAAAACTCCCAAATTGGTTTTTAAATAGCGGAACGAACCAAAGTAAACGGCCATCATCCCAGAATGCCGCAAGCTCTTATTACCAATGATACGTTTTTCTAGAGTGGCAGTGTAATCTGTGACCATGCACCATGCGCCATGGAGGATTTTAACCCATATATGCCCAGTGGGTAGTTAGCGACCCACTTGTTGTGTTATTTTGGGTCCAAATGTCAGTCAACTAGGACCAATTTCATTAAAAAATCGATTTTGGGAGTTTTTAGCTCGTAAAATTTAGCTGCCCCAAAAAATTTCCGTGTTTTTAATTTTTCGTGTTTTCAGTTCTCAAATTGTGTTTCTTGAGAAAAACACCTAAATATTCCAAATAATCCTGGGCATGTATGGGTTTTAAGGTATTAGGTTTAAGGTTATATTTTTCCCTTTATTTACTATGTATTTTATTGTTGGCACACGGTGGATCGAATCACGTTCTAGCCTCTGTTTGCTGCATCATAAACATGGGAATAAATGGAAAATAAAATTACCTCAAACCTAACCTAAAAATCCTCCGTGGTGATTACGCAGGTTACCCATTAGACTGCAACTCTAGATAAAATGTACATAGCTCGTTGCTCATAACTGATAGGGACTCTAGTTCATCCCACCGAATCGTCTAAACGAACGATACCGATTCGCCGTTCACCTAGACGACCCCCACCCCCTAAGCTACTTATAGACGAGCTGGGTAAGATGCCCTGGTCGATGGATAAGGAGACGGGAGAGAGAGAGGGGGGTTGGTCTCTGTGTTCTTCCATCTGTCTTTCGGATAGAGCAATATTTTATTCCATAAAATCGTATTCAGGTGAGGTCAATATTATGCCTCCGCAAAGTAACCCCGATGCGGTGGGGGTGGTAGCGAAGCGGTGAGGGGAGGGGAGGGGGTGAAGAGGGGGAGTGAGACTATCTTTAATGATCGCCAAACCGTAAAGCACAAAGATCCATCCTCCACCGCGTTGCAAGCGCAAGAGACAAGTTTAATGCCCGCGCGCGAATCTCGCTCGCTTATTGGTCCCACTCGAGTCGCGCGGGTCATCCTTACGCGCGCGTGACGCGACTGCAACGCCTGCGACGCCTGGTTGCCAGGAAAAAAAAAAAAAAAAGTCTGCCTAGTTTACATTCAAATCCTATGGAGAGTAAGCGAATTTTATCCCTGAACTCTATCATCTCCGCAATGTTGAAGAAAGAGTTGCAACGGCACTCTTGCAAACTTCTGCTACAGGTGAATGAGGAGTTGATTTTTGCATGAAAGCCTATAAAAATGACGATGAGTAGGTACACTAAAAACTAACTAAATTAACGCTTGGACTTAATGGCGGATCCACGCAATTATCATGGGACATTCCTACCTATAATTTGAGACATATCCTCTGTGTTCCCGTAGAGAAAATGACAAATGGGTCTGTTGCAAACTTTTGCTACAACGATTAAGAGTGTTAAATATAATGTAAAAATCGCCTAAAAAGTCTATTGGTGGCATCAGAAAGTCATAAAATGATATAATAAACTCACTAGAGGAGTTTAATGAAATCCAAGATGGCGGAGAAATATCGAGCAATTTGTATGCATGCACCACGAACATCCAAGGATGGCCAACTTTGACAACCTCACTGGAGGTAGAGGTTATGTGTTTGTTTACGTTGTGATTGGTTGTGATCGATATTGTGAGGTTGGCCATCCTTGGATGTTCGTGATGCATGCATACAAATTGCTCGATATTTCTTCGCCATCTTGGATTTCATTAAACGCCTTTTGTGAGTTTATTATTGCATTTTATGACTTTCTGATGTCACCAATGGACTTTTCAGGCGATTTCACATTAGATGAAACACTCTCAATCGTTGTAGCAAAAGTTTGCAACAGACCCATTAGACAGGAATCTCCCATGATACCTATGCGTAGCTCCGCCGATGGGAAATTCCTATCTTATATTTGTCACTCTTACTATGCTGAGAAGGAAGATTTACAGAGTGTAGCTATAGCCACCAGAAAAATGTGATTCATAGCCGATTGATAAGGTCTGCAACAGACCCATTAGACAGGAATCTCCCATGACTTAGATGCCGAAGAAAATTCGTCTCGTATTTACGAATCATTGATAAAGTGACATTATATTATTCGATTGAAATTTCCCATTCTTCTGATATTAAGTGATTCAAATAGATCTCGAAATATTCGGCAACGTCGTATTTTGTCCTTGTAAACCCATGAAAAAATTCGAACTTTCAGGAGTGCATATAGTGGACTCTATAGAATCGATATTCCACGTATTCTTAAATGGACGAAGCGAAATGTTGCTAGATTGCACTTGGCACCTCTGGATTCAAATTTCCATTGAATTAATCTGTTTCTGAAAGGAAAAATTTGTGAATATTCCAAGCCTAATTTGATGCCGAGAAGGACGATATCGACGGGGGAAAATGCGAAATTTTTCGCAAAAACCGGCAACATTGTGGAGAAACGAACGACGTGTATCTGCCATCAACCGCGAAATCAAAAATGCACCGGTAGCCAATGGTACTAGTACATGACACGCGCAGTTTCCCATTATGACTCTTAAACGACCACGCCTTGAATGGAAATTAAAGTGTTGGGTGATGTTTTTTTGATGATTTTCTCACAAGAAGTGGAGGAAATCACCCTCAAACGAAGGATACACACATTTGGACTGAGATTGAATGATGATCACATTGGATTTATTTTTGAAAAAGATTGTATGCACTGGATTCCGAATATTGTAAATTCCAAATTGAGATATCTTGGACATTTGTTGTGATTGTAGTCTTAGCGCATTGATTAATACTCAAATTTCTAGTTATTAATAATACGAGGGTGGATTTTAAAGTAAGTTTACCTATTTTTTTTCTCAGACACTATTAATGTCAGAAAAGAAACAAACCCAGAGTTGAAACGTACGTACTTTCGGCTTTCAAACGAGCTACAGTTTTTCAAATTTGGCTCACGCGTTGCGGAGATATCGTGGATTTTCCACACCCGCCTCTCCTTCAAACGTGCCCACCTTTTTACGCGCTACAGACGACTGCGATTTTCGGCAGGCGATGCGCTTATCTCCGGATCAGACCACTCAATAACACCTGAGTGCATGTTGTTTACTGAATAGACTACTTTTTTACTGATAAAATGATCCAATTTGTATCTATCTTTAAACTTTCGGTCAGTACTGAAAGTGCAATTATCATAAATTAAAGCTGGATTAACAGCTTGCGTCAAAACGTGGTCCAGGAGTATGGGGAAAGAATTTTACGACGGCTGTATACAGAAATTGTTGCATCGATATGAAAATTCAAGAATCTAGCGGGTGACTTTGTCAAAAAAATGAGGTGAGATGCCTCACAACAATGTTATAACTTGTTTCAATACAATAATAGCTCTATTTTACTTTTTCAAAGTCTTAAACTCATGTTTCCTGTGAAGCTCTGCAGCGCGTAAAAAGGTGGGCACGTTTGAAGGAGAGGCGGGTGTGGAAAATCCACGATATCTCCGCAACGCGTGAGCCAAATTTGAAAAACTGTAGCTCGTTTGAAAGCCGAGAGTACGTACGTTTCAACTCTGGGTTTGTTTTTTTTCTGACATTAATAATTCCTGAGAAAAAAAATAGGTAAACTTACTTTAAAATCCACCCTCGTAATATGTAAACGCTACTTTTCTCAAACAATTTTTTTTTTTTTTTTTTTTCAAACTGAGTGATTTTTTTTTTCGTTCAATTTGTTGTTTATTTTATTTTTTGTACTTACTTACTTACCTTTGTTTCCAAAAAATAAAAAGAGCGATCTCAGTAAAATCAGTGCAATTCCAGTCAAACTACAAAATAGTTTAATTTCCATCGTTTCAAACTGCGTTCTTAAAAATTATGGAACAAGTGGAGTAGAGTTTCTAAAATGTTTATAAAACGCTTCGAAAAGTGGTAAAAGAAAACGCTTGGGAAAGAGTATAAAAAAAATATAACATCGTTAAAAATTGAAAGGGGGAAGCAGTAAATTAAAACAAATTAGTAAAAGAGATCATTCCACCATAATTAGTAAATTCCAGTTAGGTGATGAATGTATAAATAAACAAGAAGCTAAAGGGAAGCAATCTCTGTTTGAAAAAATAAGAAAATTAGAGCCAATTAAATCAGACCCTGTAATGAATGAAAGGGCAAACTTTCCCTCCTTTTTTCTTTATTTTATTTTTTTTTTTCTTTCGTACTTTCTAAGACGCTGTTTCAGTTTGTCGAGGGGTCGCGCTAGAATTATTAAGTCACGACAGTAATTAAATGACTTGATTCTTTGCTTCCTCAGACGGTCTCGGTTTGAAAATTAATAAAACCCAAGCGATGATGTCACCGCAGTCATTAAGGGATCGTATTTATAACCCTTCATCGCTTCAACACCTCAATTATGCAAACAAGGGCTCATTTTCTTCCACCCTAAGATTGTTTTAAAAGGGTTGAAAACTGACTTCTCTTTTCATCGTCTGAATAAAACTGACGCGGTGAAGATGTCTCTCTCCTCTCTCCTCTCTTCCGCTATCTTTCTTTGTCTCTCTCCCTCCTCTCTCTCCTCGCATCTAACCTTTTTTTTTCTTTTTCTTGCATTCTTTTATGTTTTCAATCCACAAACTTCGAAATTTCAATCAAGGTTCGGAAAATATTTTTTCAACCCCAACTTTTTTGATTCATACTGATTTTACTTGTGTTTCCATATATTTACTTTTCATAATTACACGAAAAAAAGGGAGAAAAACTGGTGGAATTTACCATCGCATAGCTGATTTTGGAGTCTGCTATCAAGGATAGCAAATTTCGCATAGATATGATAAAATGTACCTGCAAGTTACCTTAAGTTACCACAAGGTACGTTCTATGGTGCGTTCAAGGTACGTTCTATGGTGCGTTCAAGGTACGTATTATGGTGAAATTTACCAGACTTGCTAGTAGACGCCTAAATCAGCTATGCAGATGGTAAATTCTTCTAGAATTTTTTTGTCGTGTATTTCCATCCACTGAATTGACATGGAGAGGCGTCCAAGCCAAGTAATGAAATGCCCAATGTAAACAATACATTCAAGACATATATTCGGTTCGTTACGAATTGCATATCTTGGTCGCAGGCAATGCAACACTCAACACAAAGGTGCCATTCAAGACATTTATTAGTTGTATTACACATTGCATATCTTGTCCATGGTATGCAATGCGCAGCACGAAGAGTGTCATTCAATAGATGTAGGTGCGTTGCAAATCGCATATCCTGAAGATCTGTGTATGCAACACGCAACACAAAGGGTGTCTTGTCTTGCAATCACAAGTATTCGGAGTTTTATTATGCGTTAATAGCATACTTCTGCAATCTGCATAGCCGTTGCTAGGATATTGTCTCTCTCTCTCTCTCTCTCTCTCTCTCTCTCTCTCTCTCTCTCTCTCTCTCTCTCTCTCTCTCTCTCTCTCTCTCTCTCTCTCTCTCTCTCTCTCTCTCTCTCTCTCTCTCTCTCTCTCTCTCTCTCTCTCTCTCTCTTAGCCCATTTAAATGTATGTGTTAGAAAAGGATGGTTATAGGGGCTGTCACGTGACTTCAGCCCAAGGTTATAGATTAAAGAGGTATGCTCATCTGACTTCGTGGCGCTAATCTATAATATACTTTAATCTATAACCTTGACTTTCAGCCCCTGTTTCTGTCCTTTTCTAACACCTGCATTCAATTAGGCTAAGAGAGAGAGAGAGAGAGAGAGAGAGAGAGAGAGAGAGAGAGAGAGAGAGACAATATCCCTACGGCTATGTAAGTACCTGACAAGTTATCTTTGTTACCGCTAGAGCATGTAATACATTCTCAAAAAGGTGCTATGAGATAGTCCAGACTTAAAATAATTCGAGGCCTGAAACAGAGCGAAAAATTGTATTGAAACAAAGGAAAACATTGGAAACATTGAAAAAACAAAGTGAAAAAAGAATGACTTAATAGAACAGAATATAAAATTAACTTGAGTCAATTTTATGACTATAATTTGCTAATTTTCTTTGGCGTGCTCATGATGCAGCCTGGTAATCGCCATGAGCGGGCGATAATCGTCAACATCAGTCACTAATCCTTACACTTACTTATATCCCTCGACTAATATCCTTCTTCTATTCGCAAGGGAGGCGCAATATCAACCCTTTTACAATGATTAATAAAACCTTTCAAATTAATTACGCGGATGAGCTAAATTATTCAACTTAGACATAGGGAGCCCGTTTCGTATCTCCTTCGGTAAAACTCACTTTTTGCAGGACTATAGCAACACCCAATCTGCCTCATACTCGCTCTTTAAATCTATAGACGATTCAAGTAAACTAATCCTTGGACCGATTATTTAATTTTCCGTTTAAGGTATAAACACTCCAGTAGCCGACATCCCTTAGATTTGCACCAGTAACCCGACATCCCGAGACCTCAAATGTGGAACATTCGAAAAAAATACTCAAAACACCAACATTGCCACAAAACTAATATTTTTCACATCGTGAAAAAAGATGTGTCGGGTATACTTGTGCGAATTTTAGGGGTGTCGGCGACTGGGGTGTTTACTGTTTACCTAAAGATGATTATTCAGCGTTTAGCACAGATTTCTGCCACCAGAGCGCTACCGTTCGATTCATGTCAAATATGAAAATATGTGAATATGTGAATATTTCATGTCGAAAGTAATTTATATTTGAGAAAACGGAAAGTCAGTTACTAGATAATCATCCGAAGAACGTCTCTGCAAAATACCTCGTCAATAACTTCATAAATGAGGCTGAAAGTGCCAAAACATGAAATATCGCATTTTGATACAAGAGTCGGTTTGCGTTATTCCATTTGTTGGTACTTTCAGCCTTATTTTTGAAGTCATTGACGAGATATTTTGCAGAAACATCCTTCAGATGACTATCTAGGAACCGACACTCACTCCGTTTTTTTTTTTTTTTTTTTTCAATAAATTTTTTTCAGCCTGTAATTTGACATTAATCGAATGGTAGCGCTCTGGCGGCAGAAATCGGCACTAAACGCTAAAGAATCACCTAAGCCGATCGTTCATACTGTCTTTGACATGGGTTCAGATGAACTAACTTCAACGTTACCACTGATTAAACCTCGCTGCATAAAAAACCAAACCCGGGAAGAGGTTTTCTTAATCATTAGTACTGAAGACTGATAACACTACAACTGCAAAATATAATCACTATTTCTTTTGCGATAGGTAACAAAGTTAATTTATTAATGATAAACGTAAGATGTTAATGAAAGCGTTTCAACTGCAAACATTATGGCTAAGTGAATCATTTGTGCGTTTTTGTAGCAACGCCATTAATCTCTTTTAAGGACCATTTCTGACAGATTTTTACACGCTCAAATCGATTTGAATAATTGATACGGAAGGGTTGTAAAATCCGCGCCTGTATAAATATAAAGGGATGGACAACGGTGTAGTGCATCGCAGGTTCCTTTGTCTCCTCAACAGTGCTTGACCCCGGGTCAGTGTCAACCCTTCTAAATCACGCTCATGCAAATCATTTCCCTATGTATGGTGTGTGCGTTTTACCCCTTATCATATTTCTGGTGGAGTGGTGGTGAAACTATTATGAAATCGCATCTATGCTGCCATACTTGGCTCAAACAAATACGAAATTTACATCTGATAGTGTGATAAATGTGTATCTTTTTCGCTAAAACCGGCAACACGGGAAATCATTACTGTCGGATAAAGTGAGTGGCGAAAGTAAATCGCCCGTATCTCCCTCTAAAATTGGGAATCGCTCCATTTTCACACCCCTAAATTCTCTTACTCGTCCTTTTTACTTTTTTCTTTATTACTTCAATGAAAGTATTTAGGGCTTGCGTTATGAATATATCTGTCATCGTGATTGCCAGGGAATATAGTAATGCTCTTGAATAGTTTTCATAACGTGCCTTGAAATGGTTGTTATTTTTAACGTCAACTGGGTCACACCAAAGGGTGTCACTAATAGTGGGTTCCCTTCGGGGTCAGGGAATGTCCGACGTTTTACTGCACCCGCCTTTGTGTAACAAGATGTTTTATCCAGAATGCGTCTGTGGCAAACTTTTGTTACAGAAATACCAGAGTGTTGATTCACTGGAAAAAAAAGGAAAGGAAAAAAAAAAAAACTTTAGGATCCACAAAAAGATTCAAAATTGATTCACAACAGTAGCGTCATTTGGGGGAGGGAGGGGGCAGTTGGGCAATTGCCCCCCTTCCCCCCTGCGGTTTGCCTCATCCAGAAATTACGTCTCACACAGTAAATTCAAGGAGCAAAAAAAAACACACAAAAACAAAAGGTTGTCAAATTAAATGGGTATACGTTTGAAAAAAACTTTCTTGAAAACTTGGGAACAAAATATGTTTTTTCCCCACAATTTGCTCAGGTAGTAAGTGATTACGCCCATTAGGGTCATATCAAAGACCTCAAAGGTCAGAGGTTCACGGACCAAATGCATGAGAGGTAAAAAAAAGGTCATCAACTATCCTCCCCCCCCCCCTCGGCATGGCAAGACCTGAAATGAAGCCACTGATTCACAAACTCACTCAATGATAACGCGTTTAAAAACTGTCCAAGATGACTGCCACAATAGCGAGTCACAAACAGAGGAGTCTCATCTAACAACAGATGTCTCTATATGGAGAACCACTTTTCTCATCATAAAAAACAACCAGATTTTTAATGTTCAGAAATTAAAATGTTCTGTTACAAAAAATGTCCAAGAATGAATTTGTCTATGGAGCAAAGAAGTCCTTGCTCGGAAGATGGTCATTGTGATTTCATGTCCAAAAATTGGTAAAATTGGACCAAAATAGGGAATTATCATTTTATATGAAGGAAACACCCATCTTATACGGGTTTTCGTTTTCAATGTCATTTTTTTCTCGTTTTCCACGGTTTGCCTTAAAAGTGGTAAGCAAATGGCTATGCGACATAAACTACTTTTGTGATTTTTTAAAATAATATTTGTTTTTTATCTAGAAGTGTGTCATTTTCAACAGAAATTCATTTTTTAATAAGTATTTTATAGATATTTAAACTGCATGAAGTTGGATTTTTTTTTTTTTTTTTTTTTTTTTTTTTTTTTTTTTTTAAGAGGAAATTTGATTTAATGTGGACATTAAAGAATGAACATTTCCACGTGCAACCGAACGCTTTGGTTCGAAATAGAGTCCCTATATGTAGAGACTTAAGACAAGTGAAACCATGGGCGCCGCCATTGGATGCGATTTTGCACATTCGTTTACATTCTGAGGGCCGTTGTTGTGTTTTGGTCCACTCCAAAGCTTACAGTACCGCTGAGTTTCTAACGATGTAATCTTTCACTGCTTTTAATGATCGACATCTATTTACGCTTTGAAAGATTGTTTTGGGATTTATAGACATTCTTGAGGTATATCATGATTACTTCGAACAGATTCTTCGAAAATTAACTCTCTATCATTGCTTATTTATCCGTAAAACACCGTTGGTAAACAACTGCGATTGTAAACAAAAGTGCAAAATCGCATCCAATGGCGGCGTCCGTAGAGCTTAAAATTCATCGACCAATCAGCAGTTGACTACCCTCTTGTCTTACTACATGATATAGGGACTCTAGGTCGAAAATATAGACTGTTTTAGTGAGAAGCGGAAAGTTCAAAATTTCCCAATCGGATGTCTGTTTCACGTTTATAAAAAAACGAAACTCAGCCAATCACGTTCCTGGATTTTAAATTTCCCGATCGTCACTAAAACTGATTATTGAAAAGTTCTATTATCTACTGACTAATTGCTAATTTTCTCACCAAAAATAACACTGTTAGAATAATGACACAGTGAATGCATTTTTGGTGCCTCCTCATCGTGCCAACAGAAAAAGGGCAAGAACTAAGAAGAAGGAAGGGTGCCAGTGTGCAAAAACATCGAAATGACGAAGAAATGAGAGTGTGGTGGTACTGGGGGGGGGGGGGGGGGTGAAGAACTCAGTTGACTCACGATGAAAGTGTAACTGAAAAATTAGTAAATTATCAACAGCGAATGGTCGTGAACAAAAGATGAGTAAGTGTAGCGAGGCACTGCCAACTGTTAAGTGGGAATGAAGCGTGGAACAGCACGGACAAGAAGGGTGGTGAAAGAGAGAGAAAGAAAGAAAGAGAGAGAGAGAGGGAGAGGGGAGAGAGAGTGTTTACGAGCATGTGTAAATGAGAGGGAGAGAGAGCGAGCCATGAGCTAATTACGTTCGGTATAGGTCAGAAATATAATAACACCGGAGAAGAAAGAGAGAGATAGAGTGAGACGGTGAGAGGAGAGAGGGGGAGAATCACGAGTAGGAATATGCCCGCGCCTTTTATATATCCTAAGTACAGAAATTAAAATCGCGGGGGTGCATAAATTATCAATGAGTGATTAACAGGAGTTGGAGAGAATCTATATTGGTCTGTCCATTGTGTTTGATCTGTGTGTGACAAAAAAAAGAGCGAGAGAGAGAGAGAAAGAGAGATAGACAAGAGAGAAAACTAAAGAGTGGCTGGGCAAGGATTAGGGATTAAGCAGCGTGAGCTTCGGCTCTTTAAGTCCAGCATTTTTCGCGAAGAGCCAAGCTACCCGTCGTTTGCATTGACGGACGTTGCCAAATGGTCAGAGGGACTTTCAATGGATTTTTCTGAATTTGAAATCAATTTGAAATTGATTAGAGACATGCATCTCTGTGTTTTTTTTTTTGGTTTTTTTTTAGGGAAAACGACACATTATGGATCTCCCATGATACTTTCGTTGATACCACCATCAGTGGCGAGGCGTGCAATTTGACAACGTTCCTTTTTTCCCCTTTAAACAAATTATAAAGGTCGAAACATCTGGTCATCGCCGATGACCGAAGCATTCGATTCTTTCCGTGAGTTTAAATGGAGAAAGTACATCGTTGTCAAATTTCACGCCTCGCTACTGTCCACCATTACAACATTGCTATTACGGCTGTTTTTTAAGTTTATTACTGAATTTTAGACTTTTTTAGTGTGATTTTCGTGATTTTTGCTGGTTTTTACAACAACGATAACAATACATTTCCTATTAGCAAAAGTTTGCAATAGCCCCATCGTTAGTCATATTCAATCCCGAAAATATGTTTCTTAATTGCTATATATTTCCAGAGCCGGAAGACCCGACAACGATGCACCGAAACCTAACCGGTGAGAGCCATGGGTCTCGCCCACTGAATCGGGATGCGAGATGGGTAGCAACTCAAGTGTCAATCATTAATAAGGGTATTATTATTATTCTTCATCAACAGCTGCTCCGTTTGTTTCTGTGCCTCTAATCACCGCCGCCCTCTCTAACACCCCCCCCCCCTCACCTTCTCCTCCTTCGTGTCCCAACATTCACCGATTCGGTGCACACACCGTTTTGTTATTCACCACCACTCCCTTATTCATCAATGCGCAGAGCGTGCTGCGTGGTGGGTACCTCTCTTAATGACTGCTTCTCGATACTCGATTAACCTTTATTTGTATGGCTTATCGCCACCCAATGCTGAGCATATTAATCGATACGTTCTCCTATAAAGAATGATCCAAAAATACAACATGTGAAAATCTTGTGGAAAAAAAAAGAATCTCAAACTAGCTAACGTGTTGATTTCAAGGAAATATCAAACATAATACACGCTATGGACCAAACTTCCGGAACTAGCTTACTCACTTTTGATAGAAAATAATGTGAAAGAATCATTTTTTTTTTTTTTTTTTATTTTCAGACAGAACAGCTCTTTTTTCAGCCTTTAAAGCCGTATTATTACAATGATTCCCTCAAAACTTCACGCGATTTTGAAGAAGAAGAAAAAAATATATTATTGATGACTCCAAAAAGTGAAAAAGACTAGACAAATTGTGGCTTGGTTGCTACATTAAGTGTGCCATTTAGAAACTTTCCTTCAGATTTCTTTGGCTTGGTTTTAACCAGAGAAAATATGTAATAGAGACCACTCACTAGTCTTGCGCGCGGTGGCTGACTTTTTTTTCGGAGCTCAACAGAAATTAACAAAAGGGAGCATGAAGGAGCACCATCCAACACGGTCCATACGTTGACTGATGCAATTTCGGTGCTTCTGGCTTCACTGCACTAGGCAAAAATCTCAACGATGTTTCTCATCAGTCAACGTATGGACCATGTTAGCGGTGTTCTGTTGAGACCCCGAAAAAAAAAATTGACACCGCGCGCAAACATGGGCAAGATAGATAGTGCGTGGTCTCTATTATATATTGTCTCTGTTTAAAACGCATGTATGTTAGAAAAAAACTGTTATGTGGTTCATATGGTTATATCTGGCTTTTTCTAACACATATGCGTCATGCGGTCAAACAGGCAAAAAGAAAGAGAAAGTTAACTTCCAGGTTACGGCTAGGGTCAAGAAAATATGACCCTTCTTTAAATAAGCACGATTGGAGCGTTAGAGAACCTTTTTTTAGTCCACTGAAAAGTTGAGTGAGCGTTTTGAAAGTTGTCTTCATTTTACTCACTTAGGCCAGCATTTAAAAAGAATGGTGGGGAGGGGGGATCTTCTGAATGTCCATTCATGAAAAGGAGTAGCTTTTAAACGAGTCGAGTGTAGTTAATGGACTTGGACCGAGTAACGAGTAAACAACATATGATGATTCCTGGCCGAGCGATCGAGTCAAGCAATGTTACTGTTATAAGTTAATTATCGCGGGAGGAGGAAAGAGACAATTTTAATTGAATAACACTGAATGATCCCCCGGATAAATAGATAGACCGATGTGGATAGATGGATGCTTGACGGATGGACTGATGGATGTGAAAGTATCGGATTGGTGAGGATTGAGGGACGTATTATGTACTTACAGTATGTCCCAAAAGTTCTCAGTTCACAAATAAATAATGAAATATGTTCGATAGTATATACACGGAAAAAAAAAGATTAGTGAAAATAACCATACGGATACCTGATTTTGGCACCTGCTAGATGTTATGGTAATGTTAACCAGAAGTATACTATGTTTTGACTTGGTACTAGGTTATGTTACCTGATTGCATGTCGAATTTACTCAAAGTATCGGTAAATGTACCATATTTCTAGTCAAGTTTACCATAACATCTAGCAGGTGCCAAAATCAGGTATCCGTATGGTTATTTTCACCGTAGTTTTTTTTCCGTGTAGGGGAGACCGGGGCCATTTCGGACAAGGCGTTTTTAGGTTAGAGGTAATTTATTTTCCCCGCCATCTTCCCTAGCATGCCACACCTGAGGCTTAGATGCATTGTTGACAAAAGTTTCAGACAGATTGGATGGTTTATGCATGCTATTTCCAAAGAAGTTTTCACGTTTTATAGTAAAAAAAAACATTGTTTTTGATGATTTGAGTATTTTAAGCTAATCTGGGAAGCTTTATTTTATCTCACTATACCTATATTTTTTTCCCTTGCTTTAGATACCTTAGGTTCGAATTTTTTATGCTTGGTTTTGAGGTTAGGTTTCTATTGAAGTGATTGAGAATTTTTAAATGCAGCAAACCACCTTGGGGCAGTTTCGGACAGTTTTAGACGAAAGGTAGACCTTTTAAAAAGTAAAAAAAAAAAAAAAAAAAAAAAAAAAAAATACTCAGATTCTTTATATCAATGAAAGCATGTTTTTTCTTGAGTTTAGGGTACCTAGAAATAGTGTACATGCAGAAAAGCTGATTTCAACTTGTTTTGAAGTGCTGAAAAAAATCAATGAACTGAAACACGTTTTTTTGTCCGAAATAGCCCCGATCTCGCACAGTGCGAGAGCGACCACCAACCTCCTCCGGAAATTCGACTGGAATTGTTTATCCCACCCACCATTATATACAGTCTAGATTTTGAACTGTTTGATTACCGCCTTTTCCCTGCATTGGAGACATTTTTGGCCGGAAAAAGGTTCGGAACAGATGCAGAGCTGAAGGATGCAGTGATGGGATTTTTCAAGGATCAACCAAAAACTTTCTTTAAATATATGGCATCAGGAAGCTCATCTCGCGATGCGAAAAATGCATCAATTTACGCAGTCATTTCGTGAAGATAAGCTGAAAAAAGCAAGAGATTTAAGACTATTTTGTTCTCAATTTCTTCCTGTTTTCGTTTTTGATTGCACCGATTAATTTTGAACTTGGTCAATCAAGTGTGCGCACTGGAAACGCGCGCACCGCATCGGAGGTGGACGGGAATTTGAAGACATGCAATCACAAAAACTAAGATTGTGATTTAGTTAGTTGTTCGATTTTAATTTTAAAAATCGCACTTAGTTTGTTAGTTTCTGACGGTTCAAATCCTAGTTTTGGAGTTTAGTTCGCTTCATCAACAGCTGAGAAAAAAAAAATGGGAAACTTACTTTCCGGATGACCCTCGTACAACAATAACGGGTGGGGGTGGCGGGTATGTTCATTGAACGATTTAATTTCCAAAAATTCTTTTTAAAATTTTCTCCGGCTTCAAAAAATCTCAACCGTTCACGATTCATATCACTTCTGGCGTT
>VMOF01000320.1:27514834-27562334 GCA_011764245.1 Trialeurodes vaporariorum
TACCGATACTTTGAGTAAATTCGACATACAATCAGATAACATCACCTAGTACCAAGTCAAAACATAGTATACTTCTGGTTAGCATTACCATAACATCTAGCAGGTGCCAAAATCAGGAATCTGTATGGTTATTTTCACCGTAGTTTTTTTTTCCCGTGTATGTTCGATAGTATATAGGAGAGACCGGAGCCATTTCGGACAAGGCGTTTTTAGGTTAGAGGTAATTTATTTTCCCCGCCATCTTCCCTAGCATGCCACACCTGAGGCTTAGATGCATTGTTGACAAAAGTTTCAGACGGATTGGATGGTTTATGCATGCTATTTCCAAAGAAATTTTCACGTTTTATAGTAAAAAAACCATTGTTTTTGATGATTTGAGTATTTTAAGCTAATCTGGGAAGCTTTATTTTATCTCACTGTACCTACTATATTTTTTTCGTTGCCTCAGATACCTTAGGTTCGAATTTTTTATGCTTGGTTTTGAGGTTAGGTTTCTATTGAAGTGATTGAGAATTTTTAAATGCAGCAAACCCCCTTGGAGTAGTTTCGGACAGTTTTAGACGAAAGGTAGACCTTTTAAAAAGTAAAAAAAAAAAAAAAAAAAAAAAAAAAAAAAATACTCAAATTCTTTATATCAATGAAAGCATATGTTTTTTCTTGAGTTTAGGGTACCTAGAAATAGTGTACATGCAGAAAAGCTGATTTCAACTTGTTTTGAAGTGCTGAAAAAATCACTGAACTGGAACACGTTTTTTTGTCCGAAATAGCCCCAGTCTCGCACAGTGCGAGAGCGACCACCAACCTTCTCCGGAAATTCGTCTGGAATTGTTTATCCCACCCACCATTACATACAGTCTAGATTTTGAACTGTTTGATTACCGCCTTTTCCCAGCAATTGGAGACATTTTTGGCCGGAAAAAGGTTAGGAACAGATGCAGAGCTGAAGGATGCAGTGATGGGATTTTTCAAGGATCAACCAAAAACTTTCTTTAAATATATGGCATCAGGAAGCTCATCTCGCGATGCGAAAAATGCATCAATTTACGCAGTCATTTCGTGAAGATAAGCTGAGAAAAGCAAGAGATTTAATACTATTTTTTTCTTAATTTCTTCCTGTTTTCGTTTTTGATTGCACCGATTAATTTTGAACTTAATCAATCAAGTGTGCGCACTGGAAACGCGCGCACCGCATCGGAGGTGGACGGGAATTTGAAGACATGCGATCACAAAAACTAAGATAGTGATTTAATTAGTTGTTCGATTTTAATTTTAAAAATCGCACTTAGTTTGTTAGTTTCTGACGGTTCAAATCCTAGTTTTGGAGTTTAGTTCGCTTCATCAACAGCTGAGAAAAAAAATTGGGAAACTTACTTTCCGGATGACCCTCGTACAACAATAACGGGTGGGGGTGGCGGGTATGTTCATTGAACGATTTAATTTCCAAAAATTCTTTTTAAAATTTTCTCCGGCTTCAAAAATTCTCAACCGTTCACGATTCATATCACTTCTGGCGTTTTGCTTCCAGTCAATGAGATTCTAAAATTTAGCGGTGATTTCATTGGAGGACAATAATATTACATATGTAACTGTGCCCATATACCATGAACATTGTTCTCTTGAATAAACAATACGATCTTTCAGCTCTACACTGAGAGAAGTCACTTCTTTAAAAACAAGGAAACATGTTTAACTGTGACAGCTTTCCTTGCGCGAAGTAAAGTTCTGATAGCATGAAGGAGAATCAATGTCACAACAAGGAATCTTTTACTTGTAGTAGCAGACATTTTCCTTGGGTTAAAGGAATTTCCCTTAAGTCAATATTTCACTCTCCAGTTTCTTTGACACAAACGAAATTCACCTTGGATTAAAAAAAGAATTCTCTCAGTGCGCCAAAAAGCACTATAAAAAAGCACTAAAAATCATTGATTAAGCACTTATAGAACTTTCATGTACACTTACTCACAAATTCGTTGAAAACTTCTTGAACACCCGTTGGATGATGCTGTAGCAGGGCGGATAGGAGATGAACCAGTCAGTAAATACTTAATTAACAAACAAATTGAGCAAGACGTTGATTGGCAGGAAGTGTCGCATGGCACAGATTAACAAAAGGACACTAGAAATCAAATGCAAATGCCCACAGATACAGATAGGCTGGGTGAGGTGCGGGTCAGCTAAGTTGAGCCTTGTTAGCGGGTGAGGGGGAGGAGAAGGCAAGGGCCCCACCGCTGTACTTACTTGTGAATTGATAGAGTTCGATGGGTTCGTTTCGATTCATTAAAGACATTTATCAATGAAATGCGCTTTCGATCAATCGAATCTCGAACTAACTCGTGCCTCGGTGAAATTCGAATGGGGCTCTTGCAAACTTTTGCTTCAAGCAAATGAATAGTCTTATCTGATGTGAAAACCAGCGATTATCACGAAAACTACTAAAAAAAAAAAAAAAAAAAAAAAAAAAAAAAAAAAAAAACTCTAAAATTTAGTAATAAACTAAGAAAACAGCTGTACCGGCAAGATCTTCATGGCGGACGCAGACACTGTGAGAGATTCCTGCCTATGTCACTCTCTTTATGGACGCATAGGTTTATCTCAAATTTGATAGGAATCTCCCATGATACCTCTACGTCTCTCCGCCATTAAACCCGATTCTGAGAGTAAATTTCGTGATTTTTTAGTGCGGCACTCATTGTCATTTTTACAGGTTTTTATGCAAGAATCAACTCTTAAATCCCCTGTAGCAAAAGTTCGCAAGAGCCCCCATTACTAAAATATCCGCAAGTTTTTGAAGTCTATGATAGTGTCTCCACCAGTTGAGAAACTTAAACATGGTAGACTTTAACCCTTTCAGTACTAAGCCCGAGTAAACTCGTTTCTGCGATTAGGTCTGCCTCGCAATATTTCAGTTTTGTATATTCACAGCAGTTGCGACTCCAAACTGTTAAAATTTGAAAATTGATGATTATTAGAGCGCCTTCAATCCATGGTGTATGCAAAATCAGCACCGCTGTGTAGGAATATTTATCTACCCACATAATTCGACCGAATGAGATTTGATTTGTCTTCGTAATCCGGTAGTTAAAGGGTTAACTCGTGGGAAGGGTGACATTTTGTTATTGGTGTTTAGAGCAGACGCATTTGAGTATTGGGTCCCGACAAGAAGCGGTGCGTGCTACTGAACCGCATCAAAGCGTATCGGTGAGCGGTTGATTAGCAAACGAGTCGAAATTCTGCTCAAACCAACCGCTCATCGATGCGTTTTGATGCGGTTCGGTAGCACGCACCGCAACTTGTCTTAACCCGATACTCGAAATGCGTCTGCTCTACTGCTACTCTTCCAATTTCTCGACTTTTCACCGCGGTTGAAATGCATCGTTGCCAGATCTAACCTTTGGTTCAATTGTTGTTCAAATCGGCAACATCGCATCGTTTTTCGAAGCCGCACCCGGCTCCTGGCCCTTTGCCCCACCATCGCATCAGTCCATCCATCCAGTGTTGCCAGATTGAGGATAAAAAGCCGTATCGTTCCCACTTAAATCAATGTAAAGCGTACGGCTTCTTCACCCCAATCTGGCAACACTGCATCCATCGCATTGCCGCACCACGGACAGTTTTCAGATCGAATTAATTTCTTGATCTTGAGTTGAGCTGCATCGAATATTTATGTAAATAGTTCATCAGAAAAGTCATTTAAGGACGGACGCCCTAACCGTTCAAACCATACCACGTACTGAGAGGGTATTAAAAGTTCCACGTTGTCAGATTTAATGCGGAAAAAGTCACCGCACGACTCTTTATGGATCTTCGTCCTGAAGAGAGGTGATTCAAATAAGACTCTTGTAAACTTTTGCTTTAAGCAAATAATTTGTCCAATCTGTTGTTAAGACCTGTGAAAATCACACTAAAAAAGTATACACTGAAAAAAATAAACAGTTAAAAAAATACAGAACAAAATGATTTGCTACATTATCCTATAATTTTGTTAAATTAACTACTCAAATGCTAAATCAGCAATTCATTTTGTTAGCTTAACAACTATTTTGCCCAACCAGCAAATCAAATAGTAAAAATAACAATTTTTATGCTGGAATAACAGATTAGTAAGTATTAAAATCAGCAATTTATTTTGCTGATATAACAAGCTGAATTGGGTTAAGTTCTATATTTTTTTACTATTTAAAAGAGCTAAATTGACAATGTCTATTTTGTTAAAAGAACACCATTATGTGGTTGATTTAACAACTATTAAATTGTAAACTCAACGAATAAATTGTTAACTTAACAGAAAACCCTGGTTGATTTAGCAACTGTCAATTTTTGTTAAATGAGCAAATTTTGAATTGTTGCTTTAAGAATTGATTATTTTCAGTGTACAATAAACTCACAAACTTGCCATAACGGCAAGATCGTAATGGTGGTTCAACGCAGGTATCATGGGAGATTCCTGTTTAAAGAGACACAGAGAAATGTCTCAATTTAAATTAGGTATAAAGGAATCTCCCATGATTTCGATTGATCCGCCATTGAGCCCGATTCTCAGACTAAATTTCGTGATTTTTTTTTTATTGTCCTCATCGTCATTTTTATAGGTTCTTATGCAAGAATCAACTCTTCAGTTCTGTGTAGCGAAAGTTTGCAAGAGCCTCATTGACAAATCGCAGATTTCGGTTCAACGATTGGGTGTTTTAACCTTTGTAAACCCTTTTAACCCTCTCAGAACCCAGGTTATTTCGTTGATTTGACACTCACTCACTTGTATTTAGTGGGTAGTTAAACGTTCCGACTCCACAGAGTTCATTTTTCGTAGTCCGCGAAGTGAAGGTGCCAAACGGACTATAAACTGAAGACTGAAGACTTGGTAAAGAAAATGAGTTTACTCGGGCCAGGTAATGGAAGGGTACGAATCAGTGGCGAGGCGTGCGATTTGGCAACGTTCCTATTTCCCATTTAAACACACTAGAAAGATCTGAGTGCTTTGTCATCGCTGATGACTGAACCGTTCGACTTTTTTGGTGAATTCAAATGGAGAAAATACATTGTTGCCAAGTTTCACGCCTCGCCACTGGTAAGAATCGAGGAAGGGTCGTTTCTGTTTCCAGAGTTGTTTTTTCACAATAAAAATTTTTGATTCGTGAACTCAGCTCAGTCTACCCAAAGGTATTTATGCGGATTTTTTACAACCAAAGGATCGATTTTTTTCAATTGGATCAAGCGGGAGAATTGCGATACATGGTCGAAGGTCCATTTAAACAGGTCAGTCCGATTGGGCAGTAGGATTGGTAACCAAATCGGGAAACCAAGTTATTCAAATGGGGGTTGGTCTCCATCTGGTCATTGTTCATTTAGCCCGTGTGTGACCAGGGTGAATTTCCACCCCAACTTAAAATCAATCCTGATGTCTCATGTTCTTAATATTTTTCAAATCTGTAAAACTGTCTTGTCCAATATTCGCTGAGGAATAATAATACATCTGTTTTTAACAAATGATTTGCTTTGTAAATGTTTGGTTAGGAAATTTCCCAAAAAATTACCATGGTACTATAATATACGGATAGTATAGTAACTAATTGAGCATACTACCCCCTCCCCCCCGACACATAAGGATTAAACAGATAAGTCCAATCACGCAATTAACTATTGCTCCTTTTAGTATATGTGCCTGCTTAGTAGGACCTAACCAAAATTGTCAAATCAAACCCCATTAGAATAACATATGTGATTTCCCAATTTGGTCACAAAGACTTCAAAGTTTTTGGACTGACCTGTTTCAATATTGACATGGACCTTTAGCCTCCACCATAGCCGAGATTATTTCGGATATTTTTCTTCCCTCACTGACTCACTCTCAGCTCGTGAAACGTGGCAACATCGCGCAAAGTTGTCATCGGAGCCAAGAGTAGGTCTTGAATTTGTTTAATGACTTTAATCTGTAAATGATCTCTGAAATTTAATGAACCTCGGTCGTCCCTCTTCCTGGGGGGTAATTACTATGTTAATTAAGAGCAGTTCTAGGTGTGACTTGTTCCTTCGTTAACGACCGGTCAGTCAAGAGTGCTGATATCATCGTTTCGTCCTCCCCCTATATCTGTACCCACCCCCCCCCCCACCACCATCTCCCCGCCTCTCTTTCTGCTCGCCACTTAATCCATATTTCTCTCTCGCTTTCTCTCTTCTTCTCTCTTCTGCTCCATCTCATAAAAAGATAAAATGTATCTCATTTGAATTCTCTGAAGTCTGTATTTTTTCGAGTCTCCGCCGTGATTCTTATTTTCTTGGACCTGAAGAGTTTTTTTTTTTTTAAACGAATAACCCATTTAAATTACAATGCATCAGTTTGTGAATGGTGATTCAATGTCTGAAGTTCAGTCTTTGGCCACACCTTGAAATGACCAGTATTCGCACCGAGTAAATTAAAATAACAACTAAACGTCAGATATAAAATGGATGTTTTGGCCGTCATTGCCAAGAAAATGACACATTTTTAGGACGGATAGTATCGCATAAGAATAACCAATAGAAGCAACAATTCTACCTTACCACTATTGATTCCAGGACATCAATTAAGTGGTCCTAAGCTGAGGAAAATAAATTGTATTCGACGCACCACTGCACTGGCGGCTTGTGCAAAGTGGCAACATTGTATTCACGCCGTTTAAACCCATGTAAATAATCGATCTTTAGAAGGTGCAACTGCACCCCACAGATATCGGTACTTTTATATAAGTAAGTTCAAATAGCAAATAAATATATGACTGACAAATTGCAAGTTCCGTCACTGATGATTAGAGCACATGGGGGTAGTTTCTGTAATATTCTTGCTTTTTTGGAATAAATTTTTTATTTGATTAAAACTTTCAACAGTTTTTTGGCTTTAAGAAGGAGTGAAATACTTCTGTCTCAACCGGTACCCACCTTTAGCTTTATCAGGCCCGTTTCATCATTATGCATATTTTTCAATTGAAACTAAAGCGAGTAAAAAAAAGGAAACAATTAGAGGAACCAAAATAGTGCAATGCTCACAAAGATTACTTATACTCCAGATATGGCACTAGCTAAAATCTTGTTGAGCGCCTTCATTGCTAAAACACATACACTGGCCCACGGTTTGTTTACGTTTCGGGGAGCGAGAGACGCGCGGGCGGGATGGGGCCAGTCGGCTGGCCCACGACCCCCACCCCGCCCGCACTCTCCTCGCTCACCGAAACGTAAACAAACCGTGGGCCAGTGTATGTGTTTTAGCTCGGTTTTAGAAATGAAGGCTCTCAACAAAATTTAACATAGGCGAGATAGCTAGTACCATATCTGGAGTATAAGTAATCTTTGAATGCTCACCATACCAGCCGCGTTTCGAGCGGGCGGTAAGACTGATTGTATGGGTTATAGGGATCAATGTGAAATCACAAATTTATTGCATCAAAATCTATTCGGATAAAAGTGTAACAGAAAAAAGTAACAAGCTCTTGATGGGCGAGAGGAAATACCCCCATTTGGCATCATTACCGAAAAACAATAATTAAAGTCATGAGCAATCAGCGATGCACGTGAGCATTCAAAATATCCAGCGCGATGAAAATAAATGGTGCGAGGAAAAAGTTTCCACCTGTTAAAAGTTCAAGAGGCCGAAAGGAGTAGTCAAGTGAGCACCAGAAGATTTTGCCTGCGGGCGTACTTCAGTGCCTCCGTTTTCGTTTGTCCTATTCAACAGCCTTTTTGACACCCTCTTTGACGCTTGCAGGCTCACAGGCTTGCATCGTTGTCATATCGAAGATTGAAAGTGTCTGATAATCAAAAGTTCAGTTTTTCCAGGGAGTGTATTAGAGTTAAAAATACGACTTTTTTCCCCTATAAACATGGGTCCAAAATTGTAGTCTTTTCGAGTCACAGTGTTGCAAAGTTTCCGAAAAACAAATTGAAAAATTGTCAAAACTCCCTCGTGGATTGTTCTTAATGCTCGTAAATAGGTACTCTGATGTAATTTTTGCCAATTTTGGCCGGGAAATTGCTGTATACAAAAATTTGAGGGGGGTTATGGGGGTTTTTCTTGATTTGTCTCACTTTTTTGGCCAAATTATGTGAAAACATACTTTCGGTTTCATTAAACCCAAAAACAATTAGCATAATTCAAAAGCTCGTAAAAAAATATGCATTTTTGGTCCTTAATAGCCTCAAATAGCCTGAGAGAGGGAGAGAGAGAGAGAGAGAGAGAGAGAGAGAGAGAGAGGGAGAGAGAGAGAGAGAGAGGAAGAGAGAGAGAGAGAGAGAGAGAAAGAGAGAGAGAGAAAGAGAGAGTAAGAGAGAGATAGAGGTGGAGGGAGAGAGAGAGAGAGAGAGAGAGAGAGAGAGAGAGAGAGACAGATTCCTATATGTACTCTATCCATGCACTGGATAAGCCACCGTGGATGTGTGCGACGAGTAAATTGCTTATCCGCGAAATTTAATTTGAATCGTGAAGCACTTGATTCGTCGGTGCGGTAAATTAAAACGCAACTTGAATTTCAAACCGGGCCGATGACTTTCTTCCTATTTGCGTCATCGCGTCGCTCGGTTGTGCAGGAAGATGTGGAGGAAAGCTTTGCAGAAATCTGTCAGCGAGAAGTCAGAAGGTATTAATTAGAAACCGTCACAAAACCTGACCGGTTGATGTTGATGGTGATGGTACAAGAGGATATATCTTGTCGTCATCAACGGTAATAAAACCAACGCAGGTAAAATTTACATTCAAATGAGGTAAAATGAGGGAGGGGGTGGAGGGAATGCAATGAAATCGGGATCATTTAGATTCCGAAATCAATATTTACGTTTATGAAACCGTCGTTTCTATTTAAGGAGTTTCGAGAGTTTCGATCGATTCTGACACCGCGTTTGGCATGGTTGCCAGTTCTGTCGTGGAAATATGATCAAATTGCTGTATCCGAAAGAACGGCGGTCCATGGAACATCAGGTGTGCTCTTGATTGAATGACCTCAATGCTTTGATTATGCCGGATAGAACGAAAGAGCACATCATATGTTTTATAAGCTGTTTATCGGTTGGTGGCCTGATAACGTTTTTCCTTGGAACGAATTGTCATCGACGGTTTATTGAAATAGTGTTATGTTGATCAATATCTGACTCTAATGAAGCAAATTACGCCTTGTCGACGAAAACTGGCATACGACGTTTTTTTTTCTAAATAAAAAAACTCTTTTCAGCGTTGTCAGCTCGTAAAAATATAAAAGTAAATAAATGAATAAACATGACTATATAATCTACATTGATTTAATCCTTGCACTTGCCTAATGTAATTAGGCTGTTTTATTATTATTTATTTTTCTTGACTGACAGTATTTTTAGTAACTGTGTACATTGGACGGAATGTTTCATAACCATTCTTCATCATGTCACAAATTTTGGATGTTGCTGGCTATTTTGCGAACAAATTACAAATCTACGAAAATGCGATAAATTAGATGGTCGTTTAGCATTTGATGGCTGGGTTCTTAGCAAAAGTTGGGTATTTCAGCAATATATATTTTATTTTGTACACAAGCAAAAAAAATGGCGGAGCAAAGAATCGCATGAAATCGACATGCATGGTTGGTTATCAAGGAAATGAAAGAAAAATGACAGAAAAAACGAATAACCATCAGCGACGACTTGAACAATGAACAATGAATAAAACAGAAACGGGTAAAATGCTGGAATTCAACCTAAATTGACAAGGACGTTTTCAACTTCAAAATGGCTGCGATTTGAGCCGAAACGCCCTCTCCAATTTAGGTTGAATTCCAGCATTTTACCCGTTCCTGTTTTATACGTATATTGCAAGGAAAAAAGAATGGTGTAGTTTACCATTCGCATAGCTGATTTTGGCCCCTACTATAGAGTTAAGATGAACTTGACCAGAGTTATGGAACATTTGACCAGGTATCAAATGAAATTGGCCTGATTCCTGGTCAAATGCTCCATAACTCTGGTTAAGTTTCTCTTAACTCTGGTAGGGGCCAAAATCAGCTATGCGAATGGTAAATTGCACCATTCTGTTTTCCGTGTGTTTAAGGAGATGAAGTTTATCTAAATAGATCCAACGATTAAAGTTATAAGATCAACGTTTGTGTGATAAAAACTTGTAAAAGTCTGTTGTCATAAAGGTTCCTATAGGTGTAGTCTTATAGGTTCTTAGCGAAAACGTGTTTGGACATTGTTTTTGGTTGTTTGTCGTCTTTTGTGTGGATACTCAATGCCTGTAGGACATTTTCTCTCTCTCTCTCTCTCTCTCTCTCTCTCTCTCTCTCTCTCTCTCTCTCTCTCTCTCTCTCTCTCTCTCTCACACTCTCTCTCTCTCTCTAAATTGGAATTAATTTTTGGACATTTTCAGTTTTGAAATTTCCTTCTAGCCTCCTTCTTAACCCCTAACGTGGAACCAAATTAAATTACTTTAATGACCTCAACAGCTGATTATTTTCACCAAGGTTCCAGTATAATCTGGCAACTTTCTTGCTCTCCATACGAACCGTCCGTTCCTCGCCGAACTGATTTCGGCAGGAAATCTAGAACATTTAGGTTAATTCCGACTAATTTTATGGCTCAGATGAAAGTCGCGAATTAGGAATGGCAAATCGTAGACTCCTACTCGGACATCATTAAAGTTCAATGATTTTTTTTTAAATCAGCACAGATTCTTCATCGATCCGTCGATATCGATTGACCAGAAACGATTTCCGAGGAAATCAGTAAATAAAACTCACAAAGAAGGGGCAGGGTTATATAAAGTAAGGTGGTGCCGGGGTTTGGCACAGAGGAGGAATCAGTGGGGGGGGGGGGGATACCAGAGTCCGAGCGAGCGTAAAACATATCGACTCAACATGATCAGTAAAATGATACAAAATCGTGTCCGTGCGAGCATAAATTTGCGGACGTGTCGTTAAAGCTCGTCTCTTTACATATATATTTTATGTATTCAGCGAAGAGCGTGAGTGGTCATATAGCTTATACAAAATACTTATAAGATTGCAGCGTTTTTAACGGATTTTCCCCGTCAAAAACTTGTGAAATATATAAATCTGATGCACATCTGGACTTATGTATATCGCTGAGGAGAGGATATTTTTAGGACCGAATTTTAACACGTTCCTCGCCTTCTCCTCGAAACTTCCTCAAAACTTCCTGGACTTCTCCTCGAAACCTCCTCGACTTCTCCTTGAAATTTCTTCGACTTTTCCTCGAAACTTCCTCGACTTCTCCTCGAAACTTCTTCGGCTTTTCCTCAAAAATTTCTCGACTTCTCCTCGAAACTTATTCTTGTCTTCTCCTCTGCTTCTTCGACTTTTCCTCGAAACTTCCTCAAAACTTCCTCAACCTCTCCTCGAAACTTCCTCGACTTCTCCTCGAAACTTCTTCGACTTTTCCTCAAAAATTTCTCGACTTCTCCTCGAAATTTATTCTTGTCTTCACCTCTGCTTCCTCGACTTCTTCTCGCAACTTCCTCGACTTTTCCTCGAAACTCCTTCGACTTCTCCTCGAAACTCCCTCAACTTCTCCTCGAAACTCCCTCGACTTTTCCTCGAAACTTCCTCGACTTCTCCTCAAAACTTCTTCGACTTTTCCTCAAAAATTTCTCGACTTCTCCCCGAAACTTATTCTTGTCTTCTCCTCTGATTCTTCGACTTTTCCTCAAAACTTCCTCGACTTCTCCACGAGACTTCCTCAACTTCTCCTTGAAACTTCTTCGAATTTTCCTCGAAACTTCCTCGACTTCTCCTCGAAACTTCTTCGACTTTTTCTCAAAAATTTCTCGACTTCTCCTCGAAACTTATTCTTGTCTTCTCCTCTGCTTCCTCGACTTCTCCTCGAAACTTCCTCGACTTTTCCTCGAAAATCCTTCGACTTTTCCTCGAAACTCCCTCAACTTCTCCTCGAAACTCCCTCGACTTCTCCTCGAAACTCCCTTGACTTCTCCTCGAAACTCCCACGACTTGAAAAGAGTCATTTGAAATCAAGTAGAGTAAACTAAGGCTGAGGATCAGCTGGAGGAACATTTGGGGAAAATTTGATAAAGGGGGGGGGTAACACTTGGGGAGAATGCGATAAACGGGTGGTAACATTTGGGGAGAGTGGGATAAACGGGTGGTAACATTTGGGGAGAGTGGGATAAACGGGGGGGGGGTAATTGTGAAACATCGGATAGGGGAACTGATGGCGGGATACATTGAGAAAAGATTAAATTGATATGAACGGAATCTACATTCTACATTCTTCGAGTGAATTAAAAATTGAGGTTCAAAAATCTTGAAATTTAAAGGAGATTTCGGGGGTTTCCTGTAAATCCTAACATTTTCCAAGGTAAATTTCAATATCCCCATAGAAAATCCATTCGATTCCAACCAATATGACCTTTTTCCAATGTATTATAATATCAGTTAAACAGAGTCCATTTAATAAAAATTCTCCATTTACCTTAAACTCCCCAAATCTTCCTCCAATTGGGCCTCACCCCAGTGGCGTCGCCGCGTGCAATTTGGCAACAATGTATATTATCCATTTAAACTCATGAAAAATATCGAATTCAGGGGGTGCACAGTGCACAAGGAAAGGTCGATATATTTAATGAGTTTAAATGGAGCAGTTGCATTGTTGCCAGATGGCACGAGACGCCACTGCCTCACCCTCTTTTCATACTCCATGTCATTTTATGTATGTATGTTTTATGAAATGTCGATTCAGACCTTTGCATCTCTCTCTATCCATAGAACATACTATAGATGTTATCGCACCTGTGAAAGTCGTCCGCTGTAAAATAAAATGAGTGTAATCCAAGAAAATAGAGCCTTTAAAATTTATTCAAAATGTGTGACAGACTCTTACTATCAAGCGCGTTCATCCGTATTGCTTAATTTATTCCTTCCTTCATCCATCCAGGGCAGCGTTGTCAAATTTAGGGGAAATATTGGATAAGATCTTCCATAGACTATAAAAAGTGAAACGGATTAATGACGATGTTGATTGTGATCCTCTTTGGAATTTTTCAAGACCTCTCCGAAGAAGAAGAAAAAAATTGAAGTAACAATAGAAAAAATGGGATAATTGACGCCGTCCTAATTTAATCGGAGTGGTAACACAATAATTATACATTTATGGAACAATAAATTGCACCACAACTCAAAATTGACTGTATTCATCACTCAATTTGCTCCACAAATCAAAAGTCAGTTGAGTTGAGGCCCAATTTATTGCACTACACGCATCCAATTATTGTTGCAACACTTCAATGGAGCTCTTGCAAATTTTTGCTACGTGTGCTTTAAGAGTTGATTCTTGCATAAAAACCTGTGAAAATGACAAGGAGTACACTAAAACATCATAGAATTCACTTTCAGAATCGGGCTTAGTGGCGGAACTGCGCACTACGCAGGTGTCATGGGAGATTCCTATCTAATTTGAGACGTATCTCTGTGTTTCCATCAATAGAGATACAGTGAAACATAAGACAGGAATCTCCCATGGTACCTGCGTAGCTCCGCCATTACGATCTTGCCGTTACAGCTGATATTTGGGTTCATCACTGAATTTTCGACTTTTTGAGTGCTTTTCGCTGGTTTTTACATCAGATTTCACAGTTCATTTGCTCGTAGCAAAAGTTTGCAAGAGAGTCCCATTCAGCGATGGGCAAAAATCATTTTTTGAATAACCATGAGTAATTAACTAAAATTATTCGGATTACTTCATGTTATTCCTATTAGTAAATCGAAGTTTTAACACTACCAGTCATTCATCTTATGACTGATGAATTTGCTGGTAGTCCAAAACTTTGATTTAACCCTTTCTGTCACGATTATGAAAGAAGTGTCTTTGTAATGTGAAACCTATACCATTAAATTGAACGAACTTTTCTCATATAATTTCATGTGTGAGTCAATTTTTCCGAATTTCCATAAGGATCCATGTAAAATGGTCTTTCATTATAATGGACACTGTGACGGAAAGGGTTGATGTCAGTTGACGCCTTCGATTTTAGCTTAGGTAGCAACTTGCAGTACTTATCACAATGAATTTAAGCATTGCAGGTTGCCGATAGACAAAATATAAGGCGTTGGTTGCCATTCTTTAATTTGTCGATTGTACCTCCATACATGCGTGAGAATAATGCGAATAATTTTAGTTAATGTTAATGTCATGATTATTCAAAAAGTTATTTTTGCTTACCCCAAGCCCCATGAAAATGGGACGATAGAAAGTATGTCTAGGGTTTTGAAATTTCACCGATCATTTTTTTTTTCCGTGTCGTTTTCTCGTGCGATCTTGCAACCCTGCCCTCACCCTCTGACGGATACTCTGGGATAGTGCTCTATGGGAGAAGGCGACGAGAACGCGACTCATCGTCCATACGACCATACGTCATATCCCCGCGCATGCGCATGAAAGCCCAGTCAGACACGGAGACGAGGGAAAATTAATTTCGTTATGATTGTTGGTTTTATTGTTTCATTTAAGAGGTTCTCACGTGACTTTGTGCGATGTCGGTGCTATACATATATACTGTACAGTTGCCGCGCGGTTGTCTCTGCCGGTGCCCAAACGGCCCAGATTATGTATTCTCGAGTCGTAACCCCGAACTAACTTCTTTCACATTACCACTCGAAAACGTTTTCGTCAGCTCGCGGCCGCAGAATGGGCGCACAGACAGATAGACTTTATGATTCGTTTGGATGATTCTGAAAAATAGACAAAATTGAAATCCATTCACGCAAGGAAAAAAAAGACTGGTAGAATCTACCATCCACATGACTGATTTTGGCGTCTGCTGCTAAGTGTGTTAAATTACATCATACTACACTGAAAAAAAAAAAAAAATCTCTGCGAATTAGTTGAAATTATGGACATTTCTTAAAAAATGTTAATTTAACTCTTGAAAATAGTTGAAATAACACTGCATGGTGTGAATTTAACTAATTTAAATAGTCAAACTAACAGTTTTCAAGTGGTGTCCATACTTTTAAGTAGAAATTAGTTAAATTTAGCACATTTTTTTCAGTGTATGGTAGAAGTAACGTGCTTTGTGGTAAATTACCCACATATATTAAATATCGCCATGCTGAATCATAGTATTGAAATAAAACTATAATCAAAATGGGGTATTTTCAGTGAATCACAATAAGACTTAAAATTTCTCAGATTTCAAAATTTTACATCCATTGTGCGGCGAGCGGCTTCATTTAGAATCCGTGTGCTGGCCGGTGAGTTGTTGAGCTTCGATCAACTGGTACCATTGAAGAACGAGGCACAGACATACTATATTCACCCGGTGATAAAACCATAGAGCTTGATTCACATCATAACCACCGAAAATAATCGTTTTGATAATTTTTAATTCAACGCTTTTACGTGAACTAACTGAATAATAATCGCTATGACATGACAAAAGGAATAGAAGATAATCACCGCAAGGATCGTAAAGCTCTTGGTAACGATAAATTAAGGCTGTCTTAAGAAGGATGGATCCCATAAAAATTCAGGTTGGCCAATGGCGTAGCCAGGAGTATTTCAAGGAGCGCGGGGAGCTCAAAGGTTAAAATGTGATAAAATTTCTCTGAAAACGACAAAAATTATCTTTTGTAAAAGGACAAAATTTAATTTGGGTTTCAAACCTTCTGAACTCCCTTCCTTTACTAGTCCACTAAGTTAGACTCTTTCCAAGAAGACAGTTTTTGTATGGTTACATTTTTGAACTTTTCCATATGAGAAGATGGCAGGGGGAGGAGGGGCATGGGCGGTCGCGTTGGTCTAAAATGGGAGGAAAGAGCAAAAATCAACAGCCCCTTTATTTTTCCCTCCAATCTCTTTTTTTTCTTTCCACCTTTCTTTAAATGACCGTTTGGGCGCAGACGGGGGGGGGGGGAATAAATAACCTTTTAAGTACTTCTAAAAAATTTCAAACAGAAGTTTGTCTTGCTTTGAATGCCTTTTCCCTTTTTTTTCACGTTCAAAAATTTTTTTAGGGGCCAATCGATGCCCAAAAAATGGGGGGGGGCTATAGCCCCAATAGCCCCTTATACGCGCCGCCTATGAGGAGGGGCACTTGTCTTCTGCATTTTTTCTAAAATGGGAAAATAAAAGTGAAAGAGCAAAATAAAAGAAGTACCTTTCTTCATATTTTTCTTCCAATAAGAGCGGAAAAACCTTCATCTTTGAAACCCCCTTCTCGGAAACCTGTCCGCTTCTGGGCTCAGACAGATTTCGCGGAAAAATAAAGCTGGCTTTACGAAATAAAGGTACAAAATGAATGGACGAAATAAGAATAATTTCAAAACGGGAGAAGTTGGTCTTGCTTGGTGAGAATGAGCCACACTTCAAAATGTATGTAAAAATTTCATGTTGACAAATCAAATGCAAGTTTATCGAGCAAAGTAGTCGAGGTGACCAATCAGATGCGAGCTCATGGAACAAATATGGCTCAAGCTGATCCGGTCGGAGGCTAGCTCATCGAACAATTGTTTGAAGTGGTTCATTCTGACCAATCAGATGCTAGCTTATTGAACGAGTGGTTGAAACGGTTCATGCTACTGATCAATCAGATGCTAGCTTATCAAACACGTATGGTTGAAGTGGTTCATGCCGACTGACTAATCAGATGCTAGCTTATCGAGCAAATGGTTGAAGTGGTTCATGCTGACTGACTGACTGACCAATCAGATGTTGATCCAACGAATGAGTGCTGAAAACAACAGTTAGTCCACACAGATTCTATTTGTGAAAATAACGCTGACGATAAACTGCTAAAGACTGGCCCGTGCAATAATTTATTCAAATTTTCTCGAACTGAGTTACAAGGCACGTCTCTTCATCAAAAACAAATATATATTCCAATTATCAAGCGAAGCTTTCACAAAGACAACTCACTTTTTCAAAGAGTTCTCACTGAAGAGACGGATAGAGATTACATATTCATCAAATGCTTCAAATTGAAAAGTGAAGGAAGACTTTTTTTTTGCATTTTGTACTCACCCAAAGGGCGTGGAGAACCGAATATGTAAAGGACAAAAAAAAAAACAAAAAAAACAACTCCTATAAATTAGCCTCCTCGTATTCAAGTAAGGTAATTAAAAGCAATTCCTCGGTACTTGTCCTTACAAGAGGAAGAGATAGAAAAAAAAGAGTAAAAGTTCTCGGATATAAAAAAAGAAAGAAAAAATGCTAATACAAGGAGGGGCTCAGCTCGACTCTTACAACGGCACAAGTGTTTTCTCAGTGAAGAGATAGGTGAGTAGCAAGTATATAACAGCTAATTAAGATTTTTTTTAAACAACGACAAAGAGGTTGATGGGTTAAGTAGCCCCATAACTTTTTGATGTTTAAACAAAATGATTAAGTGCTTTGTGTGTACCGGGGGGTAAGGGTAATTAAGCTTTTACCGCTGAATAAACAAAGTAGTCACTAATTAAAGCGGGGCCCGATGATAGCGGTCATACAATACTCCATGCTTGCGCTACAAGTGCGTGTGCCCAGGCAGGCGGCGAGTGGGGGGGGGGGGGGCTCGTCGCTTATACCCTCTTCCTTTCCTCCAGTAAAGCGCCTCTTCATCGGACTTCAGAGGAGAGCCTGGACTTGCGGGTATTATTCAAAACTCTGAGGACCTCTTCACTTCAGCACCGCTTTGTTGTCAATTGTTTTTCTTCTTCTTTCGTGTTTACTTTGTTTTTCACCCTCTCGCTTTCCAGCCGACAATCTCGTTTGCATATATATACGCATACTGCGCTTGATCGTTTTTCGCTCCTTCTATATCCCTTGTGAGCCTAAGGGGGGGTACATTTGTACCCCAGGCCAGTTTTTTTGACGCCATTTTGTCAAAACTGCTCAAAATTTTTTGGGACTTCATGACATTTTAAGTTAGGATACTTAGGACACGTCCACCAAATTTCATTAATTTTTATGAAGTTTTGTATATATTATAGAAATTTAAAGTGTTGGGGAACAAATATTCCCCCCTTCGTCCTGCCAGTTTTAAGTTTGGAACCATCTATTACAGTGAATTTTACGGAAATTTTATGTAGATTAATAATATTAAGTCAGATCATTGAAAAAAAAAAAATTGGAAATTTATCAAAAATGGAAAAATAAGATGGTACCTCATTTCATTTTTTCCATTTTTTTTATTTTGACATTTTTTTAAAAGTAGGTGTAATTGGCAACATAGCAAAAATTTACTCAAATTTCACATAATTACTCTCCTTAGGGTACTAAGTACATAATCCATCGGATTAAAGGGGGTTTTCGGGTATTATTCAAAATTTAAACCTGTCCCTTGCATGTTAAAATTGTCCTTGGGGTACTTTATTTCCCCCCCTTTAGTCCAATTGTGCATACCAAATACCATAGGCTTGACGTTGTTTTAAGTTTGTATGCGGTATTTTGACTTCGCCTGTCTTTATGTGTGAGTGATTCCACGGTAACATGATAGACTGATTCAGTATAACCTCATTTATCGTATCTGATTGCTGTCTGCGAGGACCTCTGGTTCCAAAAAATCTCCGATTCAATGTATTTTCTCCCGCATGAGCGCATTTTTTAACGGAAATTTAGGCTATTAATTCAGTATCAATGAGACATCCCTTGGAAAAATCCTCATAAAAAATCTTCAAAAAAATGTCAGCATGAGATTTGGAACCTGATTTCATGTTGATCTCATTATGATGGTAAAAATCAAAAATCATCCAAAAAATCTCAGCATGAGATTTGGAAACTGATTCTGTTATCAGGATCGATCTACGCAGGCTGTAGACCAGTTTCTTGCACTTTCTGGTACGTACTTTGGCTCAAATGAAAGAAACAAAGAGTTGCATTTGGGAATATTCTGTGGCCAGCATTTATAATAGCCTTTTCGAAATCACCAATTAGGATTGATGGGTCATTCGCAGTGCAAAAGGAATGAATGCATGTTCCTCACTTTTATCCCGTTTTCTCTAACTTTCAATCAAGGTCAATCTATGATTAGATGTAGGTCGGTATCAAAGTTGGTATGAAAATGTCTAGGTGAGCTCCATTGTTGGCGTAATTACGTGTAGGTAAGCTGTATTGTGGACGTAATGATGTGTACATAAAAAACATTAGGTAAAAAAATTGTAGATGTAATGTTGTTAGATCAAACATGTTTTGGTAAAACATCTTGATACCTATGTAATGACTAAAAAGTCCATTTTATTCTATGAATTCTACAGTAATTTCTACTCGTTGAATGAAATACCTATGCATTGTAAGTCGCTTTTGTTTTTTAGTCGACCCAAAGAACTTGCATAAAATTAAAATGGAGAGCATCATATGTGATTATGGTCAAACAGAGGAGAGGTGGTGAGAGTAATAGGGGGAGGGGGTAGAGAGAGAGAGAGAGAGAGAGAGAGAGAGAGAGAGAGAGAGAGAGAGAGAGAGAGGAGAGGAGCGAGAGAGAGAGAGAGCGAGAGAGAGAGAGAGAGAGGAGAGAGAGAGAGAGCGAGAGGGGGGACAGACCACAAAGCCAACTGTCTCCAGCGTAACTTCGCTTGCAGTTCGTGTTGTCAGTCCCAAGTCCCAACTCTCCGAAAGCATGACCTAGGATCATGACTATGTTTTGCGACTACACTTTCATGGAGAGTAATATTCGTCTCTTTTTCTGGGCGCGGAGTCCTCTCTGAAGCCAGTATTTAATATGTATGCATGTATTTAGCGGCATGATTTACGGCCCATTTTCAAGAACACCAAGTCTCCTTCATCTATTGGTACAAAGAAAAAGAAAAAGTAAAGGAGAAAAAGAAGAAGAAAGAAACGTCGTTCAAGAGACAAGACCTCAATGCTCTTTGGCTTGCTCGGATAAATGGCACTTTGCATGAACTTATTGTATTCGCGTCCGCAGGGTCGCCAAATCATACGGTAATATGTGCCTTTCTCCTCATTGGATTCAATTTAAAACTGATGGATTCTTTTTGAGGCTTTAATACGTACGCACCGAAAAAAAAAATAATAATATCAGCAGATTCCAAAAAAGTGTCAACCGAGGGAATTTCTGGTAATGCTATCAACAAGCTGATATTTGTGCCTTAGCACTTAAAAAGTTTGAAGAAATCTTGACTAAAAGTTGACTAGATCCTAATAGAAACACCAGAATTTTTGACGAAAGTACTAAAAAGTCCTCATTTGGCATATCATTGAGCTATACCTCTGGTAATATCATTAGAATTTGATAATACTCCCCCACCCAGGTTAGATTGAGAACACTTGCCTACTTCTTCTTGGATTCAGTGTAAAATTCAGTTGCTTTTCTATAAAGGTTATAGACTGTGGGATGGGAACTTGCATACTTTCTTGTTAGTATATGTTAAAACGATTTTACCTCCTGTCCCTGGCAAAACTGGTCCCTAAAGATGTCCTAAAATTGTTCCATAATAGTCACCTAAAGAAGGTGATCATCTTATTTAAGTGACAATTGAAACAATTTCAGGTGATCTTTAGTGACCAGTTTCGCCACGGATTTGTTCAAAGGTAAAATGGGTGACTTTTTCCTCATATAGCTTTCAAAATTGAATGGGTGAATTTTTCTTCTTCCTACTAAACATTTCAGTGCCATGTTCATTCAATCAGTCAACTCACCACGCGTTTATTGAAAACAAGCGGGTAGATAAATATTCCTACTCCACTGTACCTGTTTTTGCCTATATCGCCCATTGTAGGCGCACTCAACGAAGCTTTCTGATGCATTCACAACTCAACGTTCTTTCATTTTCAATGCGATGAAGGCACAACCTGTGAACTATATGCTGTAAAAGGACGAGCGGGAAATTTAAAATCTAGGAATCTGATTGGCTTAGATGCTCCTTTTAGAAACGAAATCGACATCTGATCTGTAAATTTTGAATTTTCCTCTTCTCACAATAACAGTTTATGAATGAAAGTCAATGAAAATCTTCACGTAAATGGTTCGATTTAAAATAGTGCAGATTTTTCTCGTTGCTTTCTTTGATTTTGATGGAAATTTCGCATTTATTTCTCTCTTAGGTTAGGGTTCGACTTAAAAAAAGGCGAATTTTTTTCGTTGTTTTTTGATTACGAGGAAAAATTGCCTACTTCCCTGATGGGTTAGGGATCGATTTAAAAAATGGCTGAATTCACTTGCAAAAATGGTCCATACCGGTCCATAACCAATCCCCCAGACAGAGTATGGATATCGTATGGATTTGTAAGGATATCAACACTTATATCCATACAGTTCCACACGACATCCATACAGATCCATATGGATCCATTTATGTCCACACTGTATTTGAGGAATTGGGTATGGACCTATATGGCCAATTTTTACCAGGGTTTCCTCGTTGTTGCTTTGATTACGATAAACAATTCGCCTACTTCCCCTATGGTCCACTGTGAAAAAGGCGAATTTTTTGTTTCAATCGGCACCTGACAACGGTGTGCGCGTTCGTCTGTCCGTTGTTGTCGCGCGTCGCGTCGCATTGGCGGTTGGGTTGTGCCAACCCGAGGCGCTCACTACTGAATATTAAATACCCCGGGAGAGGGAGAAATATCCTTCCTCCCGCACCAAACCGCGCGCGGAGCACGGTGAAGATTATAAGCGAGCAATAATTAAATCGACTGAAAATGTATAGCATTGTTTTGCGCTGCGCTCAACATTACAATCATGTTATAGCCGTCCAAAAAATCCACCGCGCCGGCGCATATCAGCTCGAGGATCCCACGGACAACATTCTCATAACATCAGCCGCCACATTGCGCGTGCGTGTCTCCCCCCCCCCCATCCTTCCACTCTTGGACCTTCACCTCCTCCATTTTCTCCGCCAATGTTCAATATTGTATTGGCTCATTACAGACTTTTGATTGCAACTTTTTTTTCTTCTTCTTCTTCTTTTAAATTATTATGCTAGAAAAACGACGGGAGCATTCAAATAACCACGCTGAGAGAAGTAACTTCTGTAAAAACAAGGAAACAGATTTACAAGTGACAGTTTCCCTTGCACGAAGTAAAGTTCTGTTGCATGAAGGACTGTCACAACAAGGAATCTTTTACTCGTAGCAGCAGACATTTTCCTTGGGTTAAAGGACTTCCCCTTAATCAATATTTCACTGTGCAGTTTTTTCAACACAAACGAAATACACCTTGGATTTAAAAAAAAATTCTGTCAGTGCAAAATCCACAATTTTCAACCGTTACGCTAATGGGTCACTGAAAAAGATCACCGGCCACTCACTTAAGGGAAGGTTGCAAGCTCTATCTTCACCATGAAAATTAACCAAAGTTTTGGTACACATACTTCAAGACAGCCAAGACCACTTGAACCAACAAAGCTATTTTTAACGCATCTTGACATGTTAAACAAACATTTTTTACCGGATTTTTTTTTTTCTTTTTTTTTAATTAAATTTCAAACTTTTTGTTTTTATATGTATAAATATGTCTTAAAAGAAACAAATTTGTTTGGCTAGTTTCATCTAGAATTCAAAACAAATCCACATATTCATGCTAATTATAGCTTTCTTTATCTGTTTAAGATGAATATTTAAAAGAAAAAAAAGAAAAATAAACTGATCTCTAGGTGCAAAAAAAGAGCTTGAGTTGCTGGTACCAAAAATTGGAAACACATAAATTTTTCGAAGAGTGTAGTTAAAAGTTGAAAAACACTAAGGACAACTGGTGAGCACATTTCGTGTCTAGGACACGGAAACATTTTGTCTGGAGAACGGCAAGTTTTTTTCTGCAATATTGTAAGTCTATTGTAGTTTTTTTTTGTATTTTAATTTTTTTATAATTTTTTGTTCAGCATGTCTCAAGGATCATCTATGAATAACAATATGGTATGCAGACTCTTGAGTATAGGAAAAATTCTAGTAAATAGCTTTATTTGGAAAACAGTTGGGACACTAATGAAAAAACTAATGGCACCTCTCAGCTCATCAAGTACTATCATTGTCTATACATATAAAAAACACAAAACTTCAGATCCTTTTACAAGTACCCCATAGCAGCGCGTTTAGAAAAAGTAATTGAAAAACCAGCAAAGGTGCTATAAAAGGTATGGACTGCGTTTTTCGCCCGAGATTTGGCTTTCTTTCGTTCAATTGCTTATTATTACAACATTTTAGGTGCAAAACAACAGCATAGAAAGGAAAAGAGGTCTAACACGTAAAGAGAAATGCCAGTACCATCTCTGAGAATTAATTTTTAAAAAATGGGATGAGATGAGCTGAGTCAGAAAATATCGTGAAGTTATTTCAGACGGGGGGAGATAGAGAGAGAGAGAGAGAGAGAGAGAGAGAGAGAGAGAGAGAGAGAGAGAGAGAGAGAGAGAGAGAGAGAAAGAGAGCGAGAGAGGAAAGAAGGAAGAACAAATAATATATAAGAAAAAAAGAAGAGAAAATGTAATTACAAAGTTAATTCTGCGTATAATATGGAATTAATGAGGGATGAAATCAGTATTCTAAACGAGGCTTTAGTGCTTGTACCATTTAGCACGTCTCGAGGATTTATATGATTAACTGCGCTTTGTTATGGGGATGCGCGCTCCGGCGGAATTTTAATTCGCTAAAACATTTTAATTGCACACCCACTGAATGTTTGTTATTTTTCAGTTAGAGTCAAAGGATGGGTCTTTCTTTTCTCGCTCCTGGTTTTCATGCTTTTTATTTCATTCTTTTATTTTTTTTTTAAAAACAACAAAAAAAAAAAAACAAAAATATAAGTATATAAAATAATTCACGTCATTTGCAAATTGTCTAGATGTTTGCGTAGAATTCTTTCCTATTTTTTTTTTTTTTTTTTTTTTTTATTAAAATCTGTTTACTGAGCCATAACCAAATACATTATATCATAAATGTAGACGGAGTGCATTGCAAGATCCTTGAGGCAAAACTTGTGGCCACCTCGTATGTTTACCAAAAATGCTCACCAGTCATCAGCCTGCTCAACGGTTGTATCAAAACTGAAATTGGTAATATTTTTAAGATAATCACTGGTAAAACTGGTGACAAACAAACAGGCGCTCGACGCCATCTTGAGAGTGAATGAAAGTTGCACACTTTTTCCAACTAGGATACTATTTGCATCACAAATTCTAGATGACAATATTAACTGATCCTGTGAACAAACAAAATACATATCTGTGACTTAAGGAATCGGAATTTCATGTGATTTCCTAGTATGACAATTTAAAAGATTAATCTAAGTTATTTGAAGCTTTTTTCTGATCTTATATCATACTATTGTCAAAATAATGGTCATTAAATAGTGTTCCATGCATCTTTGATCTCGATTTTTATAAAGTAGTAAGTTTGGATTGAGAGGTTCTGTCTGTTTGTTTATCACTCGTTTAACGTTCCATCTCCGCTTTCGAACAATGGACTGTCTACTGTGTGAGCTAATTTTTCCTCACCCGGCTCAATGTTACGGTAAGGGATGCACTCCGTCTATATGATATAATTTCTTTGGCCATAACCGAAGGGCCGAATGCGTTTCAAAATTTAGGCGATCATGGGCTCCAGAGAAAGAGCTCATGTACCGAAGTTGAGGTCCATTAATATTAAGGGTCAACCCAGACTTAAGATCGCTTCCCGACTTAAGATAACAGCCCTCACTGAAAAAACTACCGTAAGATTTACCATAACTTGGTTTAAATTTTCGACAATCCAAGAAAAGTGTAAATTTTACGTTTTCCATAGCCGATTTTGAGTTCAAGATGTAATGGTTAAATTTCAACTAAGAAATCTTGAACTCAAACCATGGAAAACGCAAAATTTACAATTTTCTTGGACTGTCGAAAATTTAAACCAAGTTAGGGTAAATCTTACGATGCACTGAAAAAAAATAAATAGTTAAAAAAGTACAGAACAAAATGATTTGCTAAATTAACCTATAATTTTGTTAAATTAAAAACTCAAATGCCAAATCAGCAACTTATTTTGTTAGCTTAGTAACTAATTTCCTCAACCAGCAAATCAAATAGTAAAAATAACAATTTTTATGCTGAAATAACAAATTAGTAAGTAAAATCAGCAATTTATTTTGCTGATATAACAAGCTGAATTGTTAGATCAACTAATTGGGTTAAGTTCTGTATGTTTTTAACTATTTCCAACTGCTAAATTGACAATGTCTATTTTGTTAAAAGAACACCATTATGTGGTTGATTTAACAACTATTTTTGTAAACTCGGCAAATAAATTGTTAACTTAACGGAAAACCCTGGTTGATTTAGCAACTTTCAATTTTTGTTAAATCAGCAAATTTTGAATTGTTGTTTTAACAATTGATTTTTTTCAGTGAAGAAAGAATCATCGGTGAGTATCATCGATGAACTAACAAATCATTCTTATAAGATCCGCAAAAGTAGTAGTCTTGGCATGCACTCATCACTTCTTTCGTTCAAAATATCGTAGTTTCTAAAAACTGTACCTATAGAGGCACAGGGATCAATATCGATCATGTGCGAATCATTATCTCCAGCTCCGCAAAAGACACATTTTTACACAAATTTGGCAACGCCAACTCGTGAGATCTCTCGGCATCTGTCATTTTCATACCGCAACGCATCGACCATAGAGCAATTTCGTTTACGACTGCGACTCCTCAATCCAACTTTACCGGATGTGGTATTTCATCAGTCCCTTGATTCGCTTACGAACTTCCAGCATCGAACGTCTCGCATCATCCATCGAGAATCGAGCGCGCAGATTCAAAATAAATATCGCGACCGCATCTCGAGGTGTCAGTCAAGTCAAGTCAAGTAAAGTCTGGTCTAGTCCAAGAGTACATAATGTGAAAATGTGAATGTGTGTATTCCAAAAGCGGGAAGGCTTGGTGTATAGCATGAAGGAAAGGGGTGTGGGAGGGAGAAGATTATCTGCATGTAGGTGTCCGAGAATGTCGCTCTTTTTACTATTTCTCTCTCTCTCTTTCTCTCTTTCTGTCTCTCTCTGTCTCTCTGTCTCTCTCTCTGTCTGTCTCTCTCTCTGTCTCTCTCTCTCTCTCCCTCTCTCTCTCTCTCTCTCCCTTTCTCTCTCTCTCTTTCTCTCTCTCTCTCTTTCTCTCTCTCTGTCTCTCTCTCTCTCTCTCTCTCTCTCTCTTCTCTCTCTCTCTCTCCTCTGTCTCTCTTCTCTCTCTGTCTCTTCGTCCTTCTCTCTCTCTCTCTCTCTCTCTCTCTCTCTCTCTCTCTCTCTCTCTCTCTCTCTCTCTCTCTCTCTCTCTCTCTCTCTCTCTCTCTCTCTCTCTCTCTCTCTCTCTACTCCTGACACCAACATTCCTCACCATTTGAGAGGTAGGGTCCTCCAAGCATGTCATTCATTTGTGCTTTCATCTAATCAGTAAACAACAGCATGAATGGCCCATTCTAATTCGGTTGCTGAATCATCGGTTTAAAATTAAGTGAAGATTGGTGTATGGTGAGAAGGAGGAGTCATACGACTGATGTCTATCAACAGGAGAGTGTATGGACCAGAGCAGCCGTTTAGTGTATAATTTAATGAAATTTTACAATTCGTTGATGATTCAGCAGGTTAACTACATAACTTTTTTAATTCATCGATGATACCACCGGTTGATTCAAAGATTACACAGTACCGTCGAGTAGCATGGCTAAGCATGATGCATGAAAATACTCTGATCTGTAATAGTTCTGTCAACCAGTGGAATCATGGAGGAATTAATGAGTTCTATCTAATAACCGCAAAGTGGCAGTCAGCTGATGCCTTCCATACAATACCGTTTTATACTACAACGATTATATCGTATCGATTGACGTCCGAGGATCTCTAGCTCCAAACAAACTCTGATTCAATGCATTCCCCCCCCCCCATAAGCAGATTTTTGAACGGAAAGTTTGGCCATTAAAACAGTAAATTAATACGACCTTTTTGCCATTATGCGAATTCTGACTCCTCAGTGGCGTAGCCAAAGGGGGGGGGGGGGGTCCAGGGGGTCTAGACCCCCTCCCATGACACCAAAATTTGTCCTAAAAAAAGGTCACGTTTTGAGTTTTCAGACAAATTTTACCAAATTAGTATCTTTGGACCCCCCTCCCCCCATGACAATTTTCGGACCCCGGACCCCCCCCCCTAGAAAAATTCCTGGCTACGCCACTGTACCTCCCCGAAAATGCTTTTATAGTTATGCTTGATTTCATGACTAAAATTGCCGAAATCAACAAGATATTGCAGATTGAACGGTGCATTTGAAAGTTAGAATCACCCAAATGTTATTGCTGTTGAGGAATTGGCAGGATTTCCGGCGATTCTAATCTCCAAATGCATCGTTTAATCTGTAACATCATATTGATTTCGGCAGTCTAATTCGTAGAACCGCAGGCATAATCAAGCATTTTCGAGGCTGCAAAATTCATAATCACAAAAAGGTCACATTACTTTTTTGATTAAATGGCCAAAATTTCCATTCAAAAATCGGCTGAATCACAGTTCATATTGAAACCATACTTCCTCGGACGGCAATCGATATGATCTATCGCTGTTCTAAAACAGTATACGACATGGGTTTAATTTAATCGTTTATTCAAATGTAAAATGACTCATTGATAAAAATGCACGCACTTAAAATTACTAAAATGACCTCCTACATTATCGTTATGCAATATCTTTTTTTCTTTTTTTTTTTTAATTTCTTTTGAAATACGAGTAACCTTTGCAATATCTAATATGACATATACTTTAATATACATTTCAACTCCTTAAGTGTATACATGCTTGCACGCATTAGTCAGAGATGAACTTTTTTTTTAGTGCAGTCATCATCATCTCCAAACAAAAGAATTAGACGCGACGCGAGTGATGACGAAATAAATTCCGATGGATCTTATACGTTTTTGAAACAAGTAACGAACGGCTATTTTCACTTAATGGAAATCGGGCGACCCTAGACAACGCGGCTGGGGTCGTTAGTCGGTCGCTCCTAAAGAATGATTAATTTATTACCCACCGCCCGGATAATTTCTTCTCGCCTCTTTGGCGATGCTAACTGGTAACTGGTAACGTGTAACCTGACCTAATGCGCGCATGCGCAAATGCAACGTGCGAGCCAGTTGAGGATGGGCAGTTGTAAATCATGGCCGTGATTGTTTTTTACACATCATTATTACTCAGGCTCCGCCCTGACCGTAAAAAAGTCTCTTGACAAGGCATGCATGCGAGGCTTCAAATCACGATTACAGTACAGACAAATGTATTTCTCATTCGATTCGGCAACATTGTTATTCTTCCATTGAAACCCGTAGAAAAGGTTGAATAACAATGGGGCTCTTGCAAATTTTTGCTACAAGTGGTTTGAAGCGAGTTGATTCTTTCTTGCATAAAGACCTGTAAAAATGACGATGAGTATACACTAAATAATCACAAAATACACAATCAGATTCGGACTGAATGGCGAAGCCACGCAGGTATCATGGGAGTTTTTTGTCTAAGTTGAAGCATATATCTGTGTTTCCGTAGAGAAAGTGACAAATTAGACAGGAATCTCCCATACCTACGAAGTTTACTGAGTTTATTAAAGAATTTTAGACTTTTTTTAGTGTGATTTTCCAGATTTTTGCTGGTTTTTACAACAGATGTAAATTTTCATTTGCTTATAGCAAAAGTTTGCAAGAACCTCAGTGAATAAAATAGATTGTTAAAGCAACAATTCAAAATTTGCTGATTTAACAAAAATTGAAAGTTTCTAAATCAACCAGGGTTTTCTGTCAAGTTAACAATTTATTTGTTGAGTTTACAAGAATATTTAGTTGTTAAATCAACCACATAATGGTGTTCTTTTAACAAAATAGACATTGTCAATTTAGCAATTTTAAATGGTTAAAAATGTACAGAGCTTAACCCAATTAGTTGATCTAACAATTCAGCTTGTTATATCAGGAAAATTTTCTGATTTGACTTACTAATTTGTTATTCCAGCATTAAAATTGCTGTTTTTACTATTTGATTTGCTGGTTGGGCAAAGTTAGTTGTTGAGTTAAGCTAACAAAATGAATTGCTGAATTAACAAAAGTATAGGTTAATTTAGCAAATCATTTTGTACTATACTTTTTTAACAATTTTTTTTTTTTTTTTTTTTTTTTTTTTTTTTCAGTGTAGACATAAAGGCGGATCAAGCAATCTGGCATCTTTGAATATTTCCCTTCAATTTCTTTTTCAAAATTAATGAAAAAAAAAAAATCAAAAACAAATCAGTAAGTCAGCTGTTGTGTTGCACATACTATTCAAATATAAAACGCCAAAGTCACTTCATGGAGGTCAGCAATCATAAATGAACCACTTATGGACTTCTTTTCACTTGCTCTCCTATTTATGTAAATGTTGACTCATACTCATTCTTTTCCTTTACCTACCTCATACTCAGCCACAAAAGAGTTATTGACCTTCGCAATTATACTCGTCAGAAATGATTCTAAAGCCACACGTACCATGCATACGTACGTCGGATTTCTCATAGTAATTGCGATTGATTTATCACCGACCGTTTCACACGAAGAGAGCTCAATAGTAGTTTCGCCAACATTTTTCCTCGCGCGCAAACGCGCGCCTACAAAATGAAACTTTTAAAAGTTTGCAACACAACCTAAATTCAACCTCTACACTTCAAGAGGGTCTCGGTTTGTAGGACTCGTACAGTCATCGAGTCCATAAAAACGATGATTTTTGTTTAACGTTTTACAAAGACGTAGGAATGATATATTTAGATTGTTTCACGAACAATGGGCGAATTATTTTTGAGCTTTCGACGCAAGTGCCAGATTGTAAAATAAAATACACTTATCTTCCATTGAACTTAATGTAAAGTAGGTGGATTTTATTTACTCCTAATAATCGGCATGGCAATCGTTTTGAGCTGCCCAACGAACATGAGCTGGGATGTTTTTTTTTTCTTTTTTTGAAGCGCGCGCATTTACGAGTGTACACTTATAGCTGCAAAATGTATAATCTGTGTGTATATTTGAAATGCACTCTCCAGCTAACTGCGGATGGTACGGCCGGAATAACTCCAACGTTATTATCTGTAACCTTTAACGCAATTGTTCTCCTCGTAAAAAAAAGAAAAAAAAAACACGCGGTCGTATAACAGTGAGAATAAGATCGACTTCTCTTCGTATTAAAGCGCATTCTTCGACAGCCTCATGCACCAATCAGTGAGGAGATGCATCTTCCGCCTCTATTTCGATAGTTCAAGACGTTTGCTCTGTGGCGCAGCGTGAAATTTGACAAAGCCGCATGCAGTGCACCAATTTAACCTCGTGAGCTCAAGGTATTTAACCAACGTATGGCACCGAAGGCGGGGGGGGGGAGGTTAAAATAATGCCCCAAACAAATTTTCACGATATAGACTAGAGGCTTTAGGATGTTTTACTTTTTTCACACAATCTATGAGCTAAAAACACGAGAAAATGAAAAAACCAGACAATTCTGGTCCAGCATGATACGTGCTAAAAATTCCCAAAATTAGTGTTTGATTAATACTGGTTCAAATTGACTAAAAGTTGGTCCAAAAATAACATAGGAAATGGATCTTTGACGACCCACTTGGGCATATGGTATGGGTTTAAATCCGTTAGAAACAATTAGAATTGTTAGAAACAATGGCGCTGGCCGCTGCTGCAAGATTTTGCTAAAATTGATTTGTGGGTTGATTCGGAGGTAAAAATCTCCAAAAATAACGATGAAAGCTTGGTAAGATTAGTTTATATGACATTGCGTCAGCCTTCTCCACTCTTGAGATCTTTTTTTACATTGAATTTTTTCTTAAATTAAAAAAAAAAAAAAAAAAATCCGTGAGCACCCTTTTGTTGGATAGATCGGTAACTAGAGTGAAACTCAACCATTATTCTGGCGAATATATTCGACATTGTTAATCAGGCAACGTTGCTTATTAAGACAAAGCTGGAGGTGGGAGGTAGGAAAGGGTTGTTCGGGGCGTTGGAACCTGTTTATCAGTTCCTCTCGCTTCATGTGCCAAGTGTTCAGAATAAATCAGAGCTTGTAATGAAAAAAAAAAAAAAAAAAAAAATCAATTAAATTAGTAAACATTTGAGTTATTTTAATGTTCCGATTGTTTTTTGTCATGTACTCACAGACGTGATACACAGCCCCGTGCGTACGTGTTCAATGGTACGGCGCGTGAACAACCGATCGATCTAAACCTCCATTTCATTGGAACGTAAGCGGATGAATTGATTATTCGAAGGTTTAATTGGATACCTTAAGAATCGATCCTTCTCGATGGGGTCACAATAGAGGAGAGGGGGGGGGTGTATCAATACATCGTAAATCGGAAGCCGATATTTCGCTGTTCGTTTATTACATTCAAGACCACAATAACACTGCTTCAAGGACCTTCCCTGATGGTAAAAATGTTCCATGACCAATTTTACATGAAAATAGATTATCGTGGAAATTGCTCAAATTTCCATGGAACTCACTCATATTCCCATGGAAATCAGTGTGTTTTTTTCCATGGAAACCGATGTAGTTTCCATGGAAATCGATTGCCATGTAAAATTGGTCATGGAACATTTTTACCAGGGTTGATTTCGTCGGGTAATGACTTTGAGTCCATCCATTGTCCAGAGGTGGATTTATAGGGGAGGGGCTTGGTCCCTCAAACGGCGTTTTCAGATTTAGAATAACCTCACAATGCAATATGTTGCCTCGGAAAAATGCCCAATTTTGAGATCCTACTCGGTAAAAAACCAATTCTTCAACCAGGATTGCTGATGAAAGCCTCCGCGGCTCCGCTGCCACCACCACCGTCGGTGAAAACAATATACTGATTATATGTTTCGTTTTTTCTGCTAACAAACTGGCCTGTCTTTCATTAGACTTGATATTTTTTTTTTATTTTTCTTTTTAACTTTGGGTCATCAATATGCAACGGTAGATTTTCTATCCATCATGGTACTATCAAGACCTGCAAATAATCTACTAGTGGCAGTCGAAAAACCTGCTTATACTGCGGTAGATAAAAAAACACGCGATCGCAATGGGTCTGTTGCATACTTTTGCTACAGCATAGTAGAACCTTGATTCTTATGTAAAATTCGGCGAAAATAACGATGCGCACATTAAAAACGTTCAAAAACCACCCGTCAACCCAGGAAATCACTTCAATTTCGAACAGCCCGCGCTACACTAGACACTTTTTGCACCGGTATACTACTACATAGACGGAACCACCGTGCATAAGTAAACAACATCGTAACTACAAAATGATGGAATTCCCTTCTAAATACATGAAGTATTGGCTGCATTTGCTGTCTGGTCTTTCGGTTTATCAAAAGATTACGAAATAATATGAGAAATGTACGCATCTAAACGAAACATTCCAATGTTTGTAAGTTCTGCTCATGTTTACGTAAACGAGATGGTTCCATCTACGTAGTTATAAGTCGGTGATATAGTGTCTAGTGTAGCGCGGGTTGTTTGAAATGGAAGGTATTTTCTGAGTTAATGAGTGGATTTTGAAAGTTTTTAATTTGCGCATCGTTATTTTCGCAGAATTTTACGTTAGAAACAATGAGTTATATGGATGAAGCAAAAGTATGCAACAGACCCATTGTTGAGGCTTTTTCAGCAATCCTGGTAGATAATATAAGGAATTCTAGGTCATACGTCTACCGGATTTTTTTTTTCCATGTATTGGGTGAATGTGTTAGAAATCGAATGGAATGATGGGCTATCAAGTGACTTTAACTCCTATAGGTATCTCTATCCTCTTCTTACTCATGAATATAATTGGCCGAAGAAAGAGAGAGATAGAGATAGATAGAGAGAGAGAGAGAGAGAGAGAGAGAGAGAGAGAGAGAGAGAGAGAGAGAAAGAGAGAGAGACTTGCTCCTCCATGTATTACGTAGGTGTGGCTAATTATGGGTATCGGAATTATCGTCGTTGAAATCTTATTTACAAACATCGATCGGATCCTTCAATGCAGTGGATCGTAATTTTATGTAAATAGACGAATCCTGGATCAGCATTCGTCTTCGCCCCCTCTCTGGTAGAGCTCTGTCTCTGTCACTCTTCCCGTCGTCACAAATAATCACCAAAGGCAGGCGGCAATCCGCACTTTCACGTTGATCGATGTGGTTTCGGTCGCAGCAGAATACTGATTCAACTAGTAAAAAAAAAAAAAAAAAAAAAAAAAAAAAAAAAAAAAAAAAAAAAAAAAAAAAAAACGGGGATATTGACTCTCACAGGTGAAAATATAAGTTAATTATATTATACTAAACGATTTCCGTTCGCGAAAGGATTGCTATTGACTAGAAGGTTTATTAACCAGTGTTGCCATTTTGGGTTATCCCTCTCAATGGTCTATCCGAGTCAGTGGCGTGGCGCATGGCGTGCAATTTGACAACATTGCAATTCGTCCATTTAAACCCATGAAAAATATCGAACTATTGCGTGTTCGGTGAACACCTTCACATTAGATCTTTTTCACGGGTTTAAATGTCAAATTGCACGCTACGCCACTATGATTCGAGTATACTCGTTTCCAAAACGTATAGATCTGCCGCACAACAAATCAATTTTTTACTGACGGAAGCCACAGTAAGTTGTTTACATATGCAAAATAATGCTTCGCTGAACGCCTTCAATTTGAGGGATAGGCAAAATTAATACCCTGGAGTAGGAATATTTATAAGTGATGACGTCATCATTGTATCCCCATGAAAGTGGGGGGGGGGGGTTCTGACTAAATAGTTCGCTATCAATTTTCTAAAAACTAACTGTTTCTTGAAAATCCCTTTAAACTTCCCAAGTCTTTTTGGTTCAAGGTGTATGTTTCTGAATTGCGAATTGAATGATGAATAAGATGATTCATTTTCAAATCCAAGTCATGCCAAACAATTCTCAATTAAAGGTTCTGAATTGCACCCTAAGAGGACGAATGTTCCTACTTAGTCGCTATGCATGGACTTATAGATCAATTTACAATACCCATTTTCTTTCTGGAAAAACTCTTAGCTGATTTTTTTTTCTGGAAGCGAATTAAGGGTCAATTCAGATGAAATAACCTCCAAAAATAACGATGGTAGCACTAAAGATTCGCAAAGTTCATTCCACAACTCATTAAATGCATTTAATGGGCGAGCGTGATGGCGGCGTATGGCACTAATAATAGGAAATTCTCATCTAATAATACTGTCGCTCCATCAAGAAGTGACCAATAACAGACTACTTTCCTTTATGACACCGATGTCACTAGGTGTCACGGTACCATTAATCGGGTGTGAATGACTACTCTGGTGTCTAATTACTCTGTGAATTTTCCTTGTCCAGCATAGAAAAAGTGACAAAATTTAGATGGGAATCTCCCATTATCAGTGTCATTCGCCGCCATCAAGCTCGTGCATTTGCATGCATTTAATGAGTTTCGGAGTGGATTTCGTGAGTTTAAAGAGGGACCATCGTTATTTTTTTAGGTTTTTGCATTTGAATCGACCCTTACTTAAATTGCTTGTGGCAAAAGAGAGCAATATGGGTCTCATTGTGTTATTCTTTCTGTCTGCTCATTCAAATGGACGTGTTAGAAAAGGATAGTCAGATCAGCAATCTTGTGACTCTCTCCCTTAGCTCTGCCTTTTTATAGCACATAGGTTTGTATCCATATATGGATTGGGCAAAGAAAGAGGAGGTCAAATTTCTGGTGACACCTCTATTACGGTTCAGATATTTTTATGCACAAACAGTCATTCCGATTAAGTATCGATAATTATTTACAACTATTTTAACAAAAAAACAAAAAAAACAAAAAACAAAAAACAAAAAAAAAAACAACTTCAAAATTGCAAAAAATGGCCAAATCGTTTATCAATAAATTTTGGTTGTATTTCCTTGATAATAATTTCAAATCAACGGTAGATTTTAATAGCTTTAACTCCGGACCCCTCCATTTGACCGTCTTTGGTAAATTAAACTTTCTTCTCTTTTTTCACATGTTATTTATTTGTTGATTTACTTTTTTTTAGTTAATGAATGCATTTATTTCCTTGATACATGGCAGAAACACCCACCTGAGTTTGACCGCAACACCAGACAGGCGCATTAGATTAGAAAGAAGGCAACCCATGGACAGACCCGTGACATTAATTAGCCTTCGTCTCGAACACGATGCGGTTATTAAGATCCAAATGCTGAATTTATCACTTAGGTGTATTTTATTTTATAACCATCGCTTTATGAGTTTCGTCACTGATGCAGCATCCATCGTTCTACGTTGCCAAATCGTGTCACTCATCAACTGTAATTATATGGGGATTGTTTTTATCAACCTTTACCTGTAGCTAAATACCTTCAATGAAAAGGTGAATTTTATTTGCAGTACACGTGTCGAGTGAAGATTCGAGGTTCGGAACTTTTCGGGGGACACCAAATGCCAAAGTCAACAAAACCACTTCTAGCCAATCTGGAACGTTGTTTATTGTTCTCTCTCACCGTTGAGTTACTCTTTTCACCCACGCCACGCGGAACGGGTACAAATTCCGAGGTTTTTGTACAGCATCGATGCCATTTATCTTTGGCGAACAAACAGTTCGGGTGAGATAATAAAATGCAGAACCGTTGGTTCGGGTGAAAATCTTCTCTCGACACTGTAAATGAAATTCGCTTAAAGGCGTTATAGACAATAATGAATACCATAGGCATCAATAATACCATTATGTAGTAGAATTCGTTCAATCGATAATATTTTTCGTCAAATCAGTGGTTTTATTAATACATATATTGTTTTTATCACTTTCTGGGGTGACACGGAAAAGAGAAAATAACTGATGGTGAAGTTTACGTGATGTTTACATGGGCGGATCAAGCAATTTGGTGACTGTGGATTCTATCCATTTGAATGTATGAGAAACAATCGATTCTTGAGGGGGCCATGACCCAATTTTTAATCGATTGTTTCATGAGAACATGATGAACATTCAAATGGGAAGAATCCACAGTAACCCATTATGATTCGAAAGATATTACATCATGACGTTTCGCCGAGGTTGGCAAATAGAAGGACTTGAACTCTGTTCATGGGTGGAAAAAGGAATTGTCTGTCTCTCTCTCCTTCCATTTGAACGTGTGAGTTAGAGAATGACGGATAAAAGGGCTAAAATCACTTGATTCCCCCTCAACTATCTTTTTCTAACACATGCGTTCAAACGACCGGAGAGAGAGAAAGAAAAAGTCCTACCTATGACTCTGTCTCGTTCAAAATGGCAACCGTGGATTTGATAGTCTCATTTCTAAGAGTCTCATCAGCATGATACTACATTTAAACTTTCAAATTTTCAGATATCATCAGGCTTTATAGATCCTCCCTTCCCCCCATTTTTTCGCTGTTATTTCTCTCTATTTTACGAGTCTTTTAAAGATCCTGGCTTTTTTAGCGCAGCCTATTTTTCTTTCCTCTTAATTTCTTCTCGTATTGTTCGTCAAACGCAAATTAGTTCGAGATCGCGTACGCCATAAAACCAAGGTGAAAGAGGAGATATGGGTGGGAGCAGTGTAGAGGAGTGAAGGGGGGGAGAAAGAAAGAGAAGAGAGAGAGAGAGAGAGACAGAGAGACAGAGAGACAGAGAGAGAGAGAGAGAGAGAGAGAGAGAGAGAGAGAGAGAGAGAGAGAGAGAGAGAGAGAGAGAGAGAGAGAGAGAGAGAGAGAGTAAGGAATCAGTGTTTGAGTGATTTGTAGGGATAAATATAAAATGAAGGATATAAAAGTCACTTTTCAAATACCCGATTTAAAATATAGACGCATGAAAAATAATCGATTCTGAATTCCGTTCTTATTATGTTATAGGCACAGGATTACGGACATGAGTAGATGGGTGATGGGTGGATCACCCCGGTGTGAAGGGAGGAGCGAGGATATGAAACACGTTAAAAATATTTGAAACGGATGTAAAGGAAACTGCTAAAATCCTTGAATGAATCCGTCTTTAATAAGCTCTTATTAACACGCGCGTCTGTGATGTTAGTCCGCAGAAACGTCGAATTCGCATCTTACGTGGAGGGTTTCGCTCTTGTTGAGGGGGGTGAGGCCCCACATAAATAAGTATATCAAAATTATGTAATCGATGCTTCAAGATTTGTTTGGATGAATTTCTATCTCATTGTTACATCAAATGAAGAGATGAAGAAAAAAGAAAATCCACTGACTGTAGCTGGAAGGGAGGGGAGGTTACAGCCACATTCCCTGAAATATCAAAAAAATGGGAGGAATAGAGAATTAAAAGGAAAATAACCTTGCCTGATATCTAGTAAACAATTAAACTCAGTAGCACCAGCAGCTAATGTTCAAACGCCAGACAAGCATACCGCATCACCCCAATTGGACGGTGTAAATCAAACAACCAATAGAATTCAAAAACACGGATTCGCGCTACACTTTTAAAACCGTCTGTTTTTCGCGGATTCTCTGTTTTTGTAGGACTTGACAGTGAAAGTACACAGAATAAAAGTCACTTCACAGGAAAACAAAAATGTTTAAAAATAAAATGAAGATACACGCAACAACCTCCTTTCTTGCTAGTTGTCAATAAACATGCCAAAAAACGGTTCTCAACAATAGACGAAATCCGGGCATTCTCAAAAAAATTTATAATGTAATTAAATGGAAAATGGCGTCGCTCTAAAACCTAGATCCCAACCGGCGGAGCATCGATTTGGAAAAGCATCCCATATTTGGGCACGCTTAAAAAGGAAAAAGAAGGGGAAAAGACCTGTAGCTATACCAACAAAAATAATCCTAGAGCTGAACCCAGCCCGAAAAAAATCTTGGCTGCGACTATGACCTATATTACAATATCTAAAATTGATGTAGCACTTAACACTCTATAATTTGTTGTGAGGTTATGGTTATTGGTTATCATATCAAACAGACTGCATGCAATGGCGTTAGCACGCGATTTGGCAACGTTGAATTTTGTCCATTTAAACCCGTACGAAAAGTCAAATTTGCAGGAGTTTGCCAAACACCCAATAATTCGATATTTTTCATGAGTTCAAATAGTCAAATTTGTTGCCAAATCGCACGCCATAATATGATTACAATTAATTTTATGACTTCATGCAGTTCAATTTGTCAAATCATCTATTTAGCCCTTAACACAATATTTTACGTAGCGCAGTAGAGCTCGTTCACCAGCAAACCAGCCCACAACTGAAATCCGTCCGAGGAATTACAGGCTGTCCTTCAAGAAGGCAATCTTTATTATAGGCCTGTGCGATGTCTCGTTCGGTCCATCGAAGTCACTTCGATGCCGATTTCTAACATCGGAGCGATGTATCGAAACATCGAAAAATCGAAAAATATCGAAAAATATCGAAACATCGATCCACATCGAAACATCGATCGGTATCGAATCATTAATTCACTTAAAAACATCGAAACATCGATATGCATCGAAAAATCGATCTGCATGTAAGCATTACATTTACATCAAAATAACAAAACATCAACAAAAACTGTCATATTTCTTGATTTTTGTTTTAAAAATCGATTGGAACAGTGACCAACACGACTCTTTGGTCGGAAAAATCGATATGAATCGAAGTTGTAATGTTTCGATGTGAATCGATGTTTCAATGTTAATCGATGTTTCGATGTGGGTCGATGTTTCGATGCATCTCATGAGACATCGAACCGCATTCGATGTCTCTTAAACATCGAACAAGCGTCGATGTATCGAACATCGCACAGGCCTACTTTATTATCGCACTTCATCAAACGGCTGATCCTTTAAATACTTCCAAGAGCTGTTCCGGCGTTTGCAAGCAACTTTTCTGTGTCTCTCCTCACTCCTCAGTCCAATGTCATTTAATTAATGAAATATTCCTTTGTCAGAGGGAGAGAGACAGTGGCGTGCGGGGAGGAGGGAGGTGGAGTTGAGTGGACATTCCGAGACAATTAAAAACTGAATATGAGGATGGTCCACCATCCGTACACGCCGAAGACGAAGATACGCTCTTTACTCTCATTCATATTCATAAGTTCTTAAAGTATGAGGCGTGACGCGTGATGGCGCGGCGTGACACGGTCGTGGGGGGGGGGTCAAGAAGTCTGGGTTTGCAATCGAGGAGGAGGGGGGGGCTGAAGGCAAGCAGTGGCCAAGCTTCAGGAGTCTTAAATGAAAATTAATATCTCGCCTAAGTTATGACCGGAATCACTCGTATTTTATCCGGGGTCTTGATTTTTTTTTCATTTTTAATTGCTCCTTCGCGGTGTAACTCGTCAATGCTCATTGCATTTTGTTCAGTGTTGCCACGTCAATGTTAGATTGATATTCGATTCATCGAAAATTTTTCGCGTGAGCATCAATCGATTCCGGTCTACTAAAATTTTACGTATCAAGAGGATCGATTCATCCCTCTTTGGATCAATACTTTTGCATACATTTTAATAGGAGAACCAAGCTTCCGCTCATAAAAGACGCCAATTAAGAAGTTCGGTTAGCGTAAGCGAAGTTTCCGGTTCTGAGTACTGAACTTTAGTTATGAGCACCGAAGTCTGCTAGACGAAAGGGTCACAATATTAGTCGTGCCCACCAAAGTCGGACAAAGTAGGTCCCATGTTCCATGTAGCTCGTTGTCCTATCCTAAAAGAAGGTGAAATTAGATTTTTTTTTCGATTTATTCGATTTTCTTGATTTTCGGAAATAGATGCAGGTCTCTTTGGGGAGGATTTTTTTTTTTTTTTTTTTTTTCAATTTGTCGAGTTTACCAATTTTTTATGGAAGTTTGGCAATTTTGGGGGTGACCTCAATTAAAGGCGCTTATTAACAGTTGGCAAATCAAGTTATGTTAATTTGTATATGTGTAATTATTCACCGCACGTCCGGAATTTGCACATGTTCAGCTTGCACCATCTTTCAAATAACCACCATCAGGGAATTAAGAAAATAAATATTATTGTCACAGACTCGAAAATGGAGTCTTTGCCATCTTGCATACGTATCTTTAAAAGACTGATAATGAATCATGAAAGTGAATAAAAACTTATGACGAAGAGTAACATTTTTTTTTCTAACGCTCAATAACTCCCAGGTATATAAAATTATATACATATCTGTGCAACAAGGGTTTAAAAAAAATACAAAGACACAAATGGAAAGGTAAGAAAATCTTAATTTAACACACTAGTTTTTGATGTATTGCACTTGTTCAGCTCGCACCATCTTTCAAATAACAGTTCGCGGAGATTCCAGAATCTGCAAGAATTCAGCGTGCCTCAAATCTGCCCAATGTAATTTAGCGTAGTGCTCCGTCTCTATTTGTCTCTGGTGTAAACCAAAGGGATTGGTCGATTCCCGCTACCTCGTCTTGTCTCGTCCAATAGACAAGATCAGCCTCCTGCGAGCCGATCTTTGAAATCATTAGACAAAGCTGGTAGACTGGATAAATGAAGCGCTTCTATTGGCCCCTTTAAAGTGTTTATCGAAAAGGAGGAGACCTTCAGTCAAGCATCCCTCCGCTACATTCGATAAGCTATCGGGGTGTTTTAAGCGGGCGATAGCTTATCGAATGTAGCGGAGGGATACTTGGTTAAAGGTCTCTTCTTTTTGATAAACATTTGAAAGGGACCAATAGCAGCGCTTCATTTATCCAGCCAACTAGCCTTATCTAATGATTTCAAAGATTGGCCCGTAGGGCCCTAGAACTTCAGCACGACTCCATTCCCCCATGGCCCACCATCATCGACTCGCACCTCTTTTTGGACACACTTTTTTAAACTAGTTCTCTGATCTTGTTGAAAGGCCTCCATTGATCATCTGCCGCAATCATAGCTTTATATTCTCGCGTCTGATTTAAGTTCTTCATTTTTTTTCCAGGAGTAAAGGATCAGCGCGATACAACCCATTCATACTTCGCTTGAGGCAAAATTTCAGAGTAAACCGAGGCTCGTATACTAGAAAACACAACAACAGCTCCAATTCAAATAACTCATGGTGCACGGAGGAGTAGTTTACGCATAAGAGAAGGGGTTAGGAACAAATTAGCGAGAGATATATATACGGTAGGAAAAAGAACCATTTAATTGAAAGCATAAATAAAAAAAAGGCAAGGAGTAAAGGGAGTAGGAAAGACTATGAGGAGGTGAGTGCGCGCGCGAAGGCAATATAATATTGCCTGGGAAGTGAAAGGTAATAAAATAGGAAGTCATTTGACAGTAGCCGGAGAATAAGTTAACAGTTTTAATAAATTAATTATAACTATGACTTATGCATATTAATTGCTTTATTTAACGAAATCTTAGCACGCGCGCGGTGGCGGCGGCGCAGGGGCGGGCGGGTTCGGACTTCTGCGTGCTTTGCTTCTTGCCCCACTGCGGGTCTGGGTCCGGCCGGCATGCCTAATAAATAAGAACCGGGGGAAAATTGCTTTTCACTATGAGGTTAACATTTGAATTTATTGCCGTTTACCGCCGACATTCACACTTTTTTTTTCTGAGGCGAAACCCCCGTTCACCCGTTGAAAAGATTCGACTGCTCGATTCTATTCTATTCGATTCGATGCAACGCCATGGGCGGATTCAGGGATTCGTCTCTCTCTCTCTCTCTCTCTCTCTCTCTCTCTCTCTCTCTCTCTCTCCTCTCTCTCTCTCTCTATCTCTCTCTCTCTCTCTCTCTCTCTCTCTCTCTCTCTCTCTCTCTCTCTCTCTCTCTCTCTCTCTCTCTCTCTCTCTCTCTCTCTCTCTATACATTTGAACGCGTGCGTTAGAAAAGAACAGACATAGGTGTTAAAGCCACGTGATGATCCCCTTTTGCTTTTCTTTTGCCTAACTCATGTGTTCTAAAAAAAGGAGAGAGAGAGAGAGAGAGAGAGAGAGAGAGAGAGAGAGAGAGAGAGAGAGAGAGAGAGAGAGAGAAAGAGAGAGATGGAGAGGGAGAGGGAGAGGAAGAGAGATGGAGAGAGATGGAGAGAGAGAGAAATCCTTGTATCCGCTTATGTGCAACGCCTGAAGGTAACTCGTTTAAGCAATTTGCTACCTTTGCAATTTGGACCGCGTTTCCGGAAAAAAAAGACTCGTAAAACAACGGGTATGCTCTTTCTGAAAAATCAGCATTGTTATCAAATGGAGGCTTTTGCCTGACGAGCGCATCCTTTGTTTTATAGAGTCCTTTTTGCTGAAATTGTCTCAATTGGATCCTAATGCTCATTCCGGTCAATATGCTGTTTTACTTTATCGATAAATCGATTGATTGTCAAATCCAGTCCGACACTGAGCCCGCTTTAATAAATCTTCCCAAGAGGAGAATTTTTCAAATAAAAATATAGCATCAAAAAGGAAGAAATATCAATCAGTGGTGGAGCGTGAATTTTGGTTTTTCCATTTTATAAAAGGTCGAACTTTCAGATGCTCACCGCTTACCTGCGATATAGTTCGATATATTTAATATGGGTTTGAATGGTAACAATGCAACGTTGCTGGATGACATGCGCTTCGTCACTCATACAAATGCAACTTATTTATGATAATGATGTGTCTTCATCTTTTAAAGAGAACAAAGAAAAGTCAAAATGACCGGCATGTTTTTGTTTCTTTTGATTCGCGTAATTTCTTGTTAAATTAACTAGAAGTTGAACTAATGAGAGTTCTGTTTAAATAAATAAACTCTTGTTCGTTTAAGCAGAATCTTTGGTCAACTTAACAAAAATTGACGTGAAACAAATGGGACAAGCGTTTCGGTCAATTTAACTTGTCCCTATATGCTCCGTGTGGGGAAGCTAGAGTTTTTTTGTGACTCGAAAAAAAAATAAAAAATGTCACATTATTCACGGAACAGAGTTTTCCAATCGGTGCACCGACCCGTTCAAATTCATCGATTCACGGAGACATTTTTCAGAAAAATAAATAAAATATAAAAATGCGGTCAAAATGAAGAACTCAAAAGAATCTCAACACATTTTCTAAACCAGCAAATAAAAAAACTTAATTGACACGACATTTGTGAACAAACCACCGATTAGAATTATTCGTTTTTTTCTACCCTCGGACATTGATTAGTTTCAGGATATGACTTAGGAACCCCTCCCCCGTCCTCCTCACCTCATCACCCGTGCTTTATCAGGACGCTTCTAATCGATATTGATGCCTCTCCCTCCAAAAGTTCCGTGACAGATACATTTAAGAACTACGGAAGTAAAATGCTGAAATTAAGATTGATTAAGAGGAGGGAGAGAGAGAGACAGAGAGAGAGAGAGAGAGAGAGAGAGAGAGAGAGAGAGAGAGAGAGAGAGAGAGAGGGGGGGAGAGAGACGGAGTAAGTATCGTAGTGGGGGCCGCACACAGTCTATCGGCCACGTTGTGGGGTAAGAACGCGTTGTGGCCTGTGGGGACTTAACTGCGGTCCCCACGATGTCATTAGGCTATAACTAGGTTAAAAAACTTATTTTTTTTTTTTACATTTTTTACATCATCCTGGAGTGTTGGAACAATATATTTAAATCCTAAAGATAGAAGTTTATGAGTAAAACCACGCTTAAATCACTTGTTCAAAGTTTACCCCAAAATGATGGTGTCAAAGACTGCCGTCTGTATTACAGTCTTACCTGCCGTTTAATCATAGTGTGGACCTCAAAATTCTATGATAAACACGCCCTCTGCTGGATTATTTGGAATTATTTGCAACGTTGCCTGACAATGTATTTTAGATACAAAATATCAGATGCTGAAACTCCACGTAACATCCTCAGTTGGCTTGAACTGAGACCGTGTACGTTTCGATGAGTGTAGTTATGAGGTTGCGCGAGTCACTTTTTGATTTTGGTTGATCGCTTCAGGCCATGTATAAGGTTTTCTTATTTCCAGGAATTGTTTTTCTTTCTTACGAGATCCATTCAGTAGACAAAATTATACTTTTCATTTATTTGTCTACTTTTTTAATGAAGTTCGTGAATGTTATATATTAAGAAACTAATAATTAAGTATAAAATAAATTTATAGAAACGAAAATAAGGAGTAAAATATTTTACAAATTTGAGGGTCAATCCAAGCCATGTCTATCGTAAGGACGAAACCGTATTTGGGAAGGTCGCGTTTGCCATGGTTTTTGAGAATCGCTATTCAGGAAGCTTTGGGTATCGTAGGATGAGACATGTAAATAAACATGCATGTGAAGCAGCAAGCATCCTCAATGCATAGGTATATCCTTGTTATTAGTTATGGGCAGTATGTCTTACGACAACCCTCACGGTCATTACAGCACTCACTGTTAGGATTGCGTATATCTGCGCAAAAGGGATCGTAGCATATTCTTGCAACCGCTGATCTGAAGATGGTCACCATCATGAGCAACAGAATAGCAAAGAACAGATTGACGAATTTCATGATGTGCCTGAATTGGACAAAATCAGTTGTGTTAGTTTTAGGAAAAACTGAATAAAATCCTTTCTGAGTTGAGAAGATGTGAGTAGAAGGCTCTAAGAGAAATACAGGAAATTATGAGAAGTTTACTGTTCACAACGTGCCCCAGCGAACCGGAAATAAATATGCGAATTAATAATACTTCAACTCCGAAATAACGTACAAGATAAAATTCAGCCACGCTAAAGTGCAAAAAGCCGACCACGCATTACATCATATTAGTTGAAAACGAACGGCGTTTTGTTTATGTAACTATTCCTACATTCTCGTGGTGGGAGAAGTATCACTACGAATTGAAGGCGAACTTCAAATAATTTTCCCAATGACCCGTTATCAGCTTTTATTTTTGTTTCTCTTAATTCTCTTACCTACATTATCGTCCTCGCTGTTCTTGGAGTCTGCCAACTTGTTTTTCTTCTTCTCTGTTCTAGTCCTCGTCTTGTTAAAATATAATACCAAGCATTTAAACTGGCACTTGGTAGAAGCATTTTTTAAACATTGTGATGATCATTTGTTTTGCTTTTTAAACATGAATTTTAAATTTTTTTTTTTATCCTTGGGGTTTTTCTTTTTGTTCTTTCTTCGATATTCTCTTCCATTTTTATTTGGTGTGTGTCTTAGCTTTAATATCAGTTTTCCATATTTTTCCTCTCGAGTTTTTTTGGGCTCCTTGTTCAATACATGTTTACCATGTAGAGTCAACGAATTAAATAATGTCAGTCGTATCCTTAAGTTTTGACAAGGTAGGCAACCTTCAATGCTTCAATTCATTGTGTTAAGTGTTGCAGGTTGCCTACCTAAACCAAAATCCAAGGAGTCAACTGACATTTTTTGATTCACTGACTGTATACTCGGCGAATTAAAGAAGGTCAGCCAACGCCTTAAATTTTGGTTCAGGTTGGCAACCAGCAATGCTTGAATTCATTGTGATAAGTATTGCGGGTGGCCTATCTAAGCCAAAATCTAAGGTGTTGACTGACACTTTTTAATTCATAAACTGTACCTGTTATCAGAATCTACGTGTTTTCAGGAAAAGATGTGAAATCCATAGTTACTATCAAACGTCAAGCTGCGATCGAGATTGTATTACTTTTACCACCCAGTAGAGCTGCCATTTAGCGTATAATTAATGACATTTTTTAATTCACCGATGATTCCACCGATTGAGAAAAGATACACCGATCAGTTCTGTCTATGACCGTAACGCACAAAAATACAGGGGTTAGAGAGGGGGACTCCAAGCCGCTGGATAAGCAAATTATAATTTACTAACAAAACAAATGAAAACTCGAACCGAAAAAATGATCACCTGAGTTCAAGAAGGAGGCAATCCGTGACTTACAGGAGTTAGAACGAGAGAAAGCAAAACAATTGAAACTGAATCCAAATCAAAAATCAAATCAACCCGAGGAACCACTTGCGATGCCTTTATATCGCTCAACTCAAATAGAATTTTCGGCAAGGCATAATTAGTTTGATGGCAGACTTATTTGATGTGCAACTGTGTAAAGTTGATTGTTCAAACATATTCCAACCGATGCGATGGTGATAATAAAGGAAAACGTGGAATGGAGGCCTTTCGCGGAGTTTCCTGCAAGTTTGCTTATTTTGCTCACTGAAAATTGTTCAAACTTTTTATGCAAATTTCGGCAACACTGCCAACCAACAGGTGATGATCAAGCTTTTCTATTTTCAAGGAAAACCTTCAGAGCAAACACAGATGTACATATACATTAAAGTTGACCTTCAAAACCAATGATTAATGCGGCGATAACTGCTTTTTGTGATATCATATATACTATTACTGAAAGTCAATAGACACCGTACGAGGTAAATCACTTCCAAATTTTGGGAAGTTTATCCTATGGCAACCGATGTTTCTGCAAAGTTCCGTGACATTCAATCAATATTTATGCTGGTACTTTCCGAGGACAGATCGGGACAAGTGTACGAAGTGTGACATGTACAGTGGCGGCTCGTGAAATGCGATACATCGATGTCTACTCCATTTAAAACTATAGAAAAGTATCGATCGTCCGGAGGTGCAATTGAACCCTCGAGAAATCGATACTTTTCTATAGTTTTACATGAAGTAGATTTCGATAAATCGCATTTCACGAGCCGCCACTGGTCATGTAGGCTCTATACTGAAGACTATCGAACAGTGCAAGGTAGATGTAGGAACAGGTATGGACAGGAGGCGGAGCTTAATTAAAAGGTTTTGAGCTAGTAAGTTCTAGGCGATGACGTAGATCTCTGAGTGTGACGTAGCAGTCGCCTATTTCAGCAACACAATCCTCCTATACTGTGTCCTAAGCTCACACAGTACTCACACATATTCACGCTCAAATATAAGCTCCGCCTCCTGTCCATGCCCATTCCTCTACACATATACCTTGCCGTCACTGTTATAACTACGGGAATATCATGACATGCAAGGTAGATCATAACAAATATCCAAAGAAAAGCATAGCGCGCAGTAACCAAATATACCGAATAATGCGACGTCACAAAAACAATTGGACAGTGGCGGCTCGTGCAATTTGGCAACAGTGATATTCCTCCATTTGACTCAAAGTAAAACAATCGAATGCTGGTGAAGCGCTGCTTCACTGCCAAATCGATTGTTTAACATGAGATCAAATAGAGGAAAAGCATTGTTGCCTAATGGCACGAGCCGCCATCGCCACTGCAATTGGATCCAAACAAATGCCCTGTCTCACCCGCTTTCATCCCGTAAGAAATAGGATACAAACGTCCAATTCAAATTTGTGCTAGTAAGTAACCCGTTTTTTCAGCGTGCTGATCGGGGACTTGATAGTTAAACAGATCGATAAAACTGAATACAAGTGACACGATTGGGTGGGAGACCGATGTGGGGCGGAAGTCTTTTGAAAACCATTGTTCAGTCGCTCGTTATGTAAAGGTGTCTACGGAGCAACCTTTACTTACCGAGCGACTGGACAATGGTTTTCGAAAAAGATCCACCCTGAATCGATCTCTCACCCAATCGTGTCACTTGTTTTCAGTTTTATCGATATGTTTAACTATGAAGTCCCCGATCAGCTCCCAGATTTAAATCCGACATTGTATTACACGTACACCTGAAAGTATAATCACGATTCAACAAGATGTTCAAATGTTCAATGGAGA
>VMOF01000320.1:27567334-27634834 GCA_011764245.1 Trialeurodes vaporariorum
ATAGAGAAATGTGTAATCTTTTCAATGCAAGTGAGAAATAAAAGCTAGGTTATAAAAGTTTTTCACAAATTTCAATAAATAGGTTATGTTATGATTTTCTTTGAATTATTCAATTTTTTTTTTATCAGCTGTTCAACATTTAAATAATAATACCCATGAGAAAAAGATTATAGTACCAAGATAGAAAAATGTGTAATCTTTGTAACGCTAATTAGGAATAAATCTGAATAAGAGCAGCTGATCAAACAAGAAAATAAATAAATAACGTACCTAAGCAACATTGCACGTGTAAAACAAAGAACGAGCAATTATACCAATACACTATCCTTGTCTTTCACATGTAAAATTCCATAAGAAACTAAATAGCTCGTAAAACACGTAAAACACAAGGAAAATTTAAGAAATGGAGCATATGAACTAAAAACATCCTCCACGATATATACAAAAATTTTTTGAACCAAAAAAACAATTTCTTCATATAAAAACACTGCCAAAAAACCCGAAAAACACATCACTATAACTCGCTTACAACGCAAAAAACGAAAAAATGACTCGAGTAAAAAAGTTGCGTATCAAAACGGCTAACATAAATTTCCCAAAAAAAAATACTCAAAACAAACACTCCTAAAAATAAACCTCAAAAACACATTTTACGACTCAAACACGGCCCATAACGCGAAAACTAACTGTCGGATTTACACCATCTTCGAACTCATCCAAGAATTAAACTCAACGAATAGATGAGACAAATTTCAAAAATAAAAACCAAAAATTACGAACAGGATCGTGGGACATAAAAACGGTAAAACTGGCTGAAACATACATATAATATATTATATATAATATATATATATATATATATATATATATATATATATATATATATATATATATATATATATATATATATATATATATATATATATATATATATATATATATATATATATATATATATATATATATATATATATATATATATATATATATATATATATACAATTTTCAACGAGTGGTATTTTCTCACTCAGGGGACCATGAAACGTGCTCATTTGATAAAATTTCCCGAAAAATCCAACATCGCACCCTCCGCAATAAGTAGATTCATGGAATCTACTTAAAAACGACATAGTGTGTCCGCGACATTCACCATCCATCAGTGTTAATTTTACTAATTGTTGGTGTTTTAGAATAATTCTACGCCTACGATTTCACTTTATCATCGCCATGTCTTTTGTATTTTGAGACGCTGATTTCAAAAATGTAATCAGTTTTCATTAGACTAGCCTAGATTTTACGTAAATTCGAAATTACGTCTTCTCAGCAAAACATTCAATATTCTGGAAAAAGTATGAGTTTTGAGTAAAAACTAAGGCCAAATTTGAAATCAGCGGGTCAAAATACATAGTAAATCCCGCGAGAGGGGTGAGAAAGAGGTGTCTTATGATGAGAAAACCTGGTTTTACGTTCATAACAGCCGGACACACTATGTCGTTAAGGCGTAAAAATCGAAACTCAAAAAGTCCTTTTACCGTGTAAGCACCCCTTAACAGTTAATCTGTTGAATGATTTTTAGTTGAAACGTTTGAGTTAAAATTGAAACAAACAAAAAAAAAAAGACAAAAGAAGCAGTAAGAGATAAATCCACAGATACACTTTTGTCGAAAAAAGAATGTCCGCTTGGGTTTGGTCAAGGGTGAGAATAGAACAATATAATACGCGACGCTTTCAAGGGCCGTGATGTCAGGGGCAGGGGGAGGGGGAAGGGGAATAAGGTGGGAGAGGGTGTTAACGGCGCAACGGGTAGAAGCTGATAGATACTGTGTCACATTCCTGGCTGTCTGAACCACAAATAACAAGTTTGCAGTTAATTCCTCTTGCAGAAGCGTCCAACCGTACACAAAAGTTTAGGCGGGGGGGGACTTCGAGGAGGGGTCGCCCAAAGAGGGTTTGCGGCGCTGGAAGGGAGACATGAGCGGGGGACGAGAGAGCAGGGGGATCCTATGGGTTCCGTTTCCGATTGCCCACTTCTTTTTCTTTTCTGCTGTTCACTGGATGTTGTAAGTTCAATCGATCCCCCCCTCCCCCTTCAAATATATTTCTCTATCTCTTACTGTATACATACAACCAACTTTCTTCTGGGACGAAGGCAGAACAATACACACACACACACACTTTCACACACACAAGTGGGGATGATTCGGGATAAAACAGTCCCTTGATCAACCGAACAAAACGGAAATGAAGAGGAGAGATGAGCCACCGCTATGCAAAATATGAGGACTGTCGAACATAGATGAACAAGTCAAGATCAAGACAAGGGAAGGGTAGAGTTGTAGAATTCCCCGATGCAATTCATCTAGGTAGAAAAGATTACATAGTTGTGTGTCACAGTATATCTATATACACTAAAAAAAAATATACGAGCCATAATCTATATCCCCCAGATGAATTGCATCTGAGAATTCTAAAACTCAACCAAGGGTGCTAAGATTAAGTAACCACCGATTACCGGTCGTGGTCATGGGTGGAGCTACAGCAATTTGGCAACTGTGGATTCTTCCCTTTTGAATGTATGAGAAACAATCGATTTGAAACTGGGCCATGGCCCCCTCAAGAATCGATTGTTCCTCATGCATTCAAATGGGAAGAATCCACAGTTGCCAAATTGCTGGCTCCGCCCATGGTCGTGATCACCTTGGGCAGAGAAAACTGTTGATCAACATCAATTAAAATTATATCTACCTTTGGAATCCGCGCGCGCATCAAAAATCTAATTCTTTTGCGGCGCTAAAAATGAATCATCTCAAGCATGGACCGGGTATAATCACGCTCCGCATTGGCCAAAACATTGACACTTTTTAAATCAAATTGGTGGTGATGTTAGACTTCATGGTGGTGCACAGTGGCGTATTCAGGATGTTTTTTGGCAGGGGCTTGCAATGATGGAAGCTTGGAATGATGTTTGCTTTTTACCTTGGATCAATGTTCGGAACAGACGATCCCCAAAAGATGTTGGATGGTGAGCGATTAAGTGTGGTTTTAAATGGCCTTAGGTGCTCACCAATCATTTGGGGGCAGGACTACCTGTATACCGAACATTTATTGGTCTCTGACAAATACAAATATCTTAGGATTTCTTTGGGGTGTGAGCACGTAAGTATACTTTTGTGAAACCAAAAAAATAAGACCTTTCTTAGCAAAGAGGCCGAAACTAGACGAAAGCGGGAAACTTTAAAGTATACGATAGATTAAAACAAAGTTCAAACTCAAGCCTAAAATTCCAAATACCTATATTCTGAAATGGTCACGTGATTCACTTGGTCAGCATATAGTGCCTGGTCTATTTTAAAACAATGACTAAAACAGATGAATCGCATGATAATCTCAATGCTCAAAATAGCGAATAAATTATGCAACGGAGATAACCAAAAACAAACAAAAAAAATGCCTCCCGGCAGGCCGGTAAGACGAAGTAGATTCCATGCTTGGTTAAATCAGTTTTTCACAAATTCAAATATATAGGTTATAATTTTGGTTGAATTTTTCTTTTTTATTTTATCAGCTGCTCAAATTCCAAAAATAATTGTGGAAAAGATTATATTACCAATAGAGAAATGTGTAATGTTTTCAATGACAGTGAGAAATAAAAGCTAGGTTATAAAAGTTTTTCACAAATTTTAATAAAAATAGGTTATGTTATAATTTTCTTTGCATTATTCAATTTTTTTTTTATCAGCTGTTCAACATTTAAATAAAAATGCCCATAAGAAAAAGATTATAGTTCCAAGATAGAAAAATGTGTAATCTTTGTAACGCTAATGAGAAATAAATCGGAATAAGAGCAGCTGATAAAACAAGAAAATAAAAAAATAACGTACCTAAGCAACAGTGTACGTGTAAAACAAAGAAAGAGCAATTATACCAATAAACCATCCTTGTCTTTCACTTGTAAAACCCCATAAGAAACTAAATGGCTCGTAAAACACGTAAAACACAAGGAAAATTCAAAGGAAGGAGCATATGAACTAAAAACATCCTCCTCCACATATACTAAAATTTACAAATCAAAACACCATTTCTTCATATAAAAACACTGCCAAAAAACCCGAAAACACATCACTATAGCTCGCTTACAACGCAAAACCAAAAAAATGACTCGAGTAAAAAAGTTGCGTAAAAAAACGGCCAACAAAAATTTTCCCAAAAAAAACGCTCAATACAAACACTCCTAAAAACAAACCTCAAAACACATTTTACGACTCAAACACGGCCCATAGCGCGAAAACTAACAATCGGATTTACACCATCTTCGAACTCATCCAAGAAATAAACCCAACGAATAGTTGAAAAAAATTTCAAGAACAAAAACCAAAAATTACGAACAGGATCGTGGTACATAAAACGGTAAAACTGGCTAAAAATACATATAAAATATATATATATATATAATACATAAAATAAAAACGAACAGCCCAAGACACAAAAATAATCACTGTTTAAAGAGTGGAACAAGGCTAAAAACATTAATAAAAACCAAACGTTTCGGCCGCAAACGCGGGCCCTTCTTCAGTGGTGAATAAAAAAAAAAGAAAAAAAGGGAAATTTAAAGTACTAACTGCTACATACTGGACCGTGACATGACAAAAAAATTAAAAAAAACACGGGGATAACCTAAAACAGAGCAAATCGATGAGCAACAACCACCGACCACCAATGACAACAGTGTAGTATTACACATCGCCACCAGACAGCGTGCGGCTGTTGAAAAACGCATGGTAAGAAGGCGCTAATTTTTGAACGTCCCCCCGCGAATTACAAACGCTCCCTTCATGCTTGATAATCTCAATCTTTTCAAGCAGTAAACGAGGAAAATCCCTTTTTTCCCGACATAAAATTTCAACTTCCTAAAAATTTAAAAGGTGTGATCTTCCTCCCTCTGGTGTTTGTGAAGGGCAGTCACTTCCTTTTTATCATATTTATGACCATTCAGACGATTAAATAAGTGTTGTTTTGTCTGCCTATATAGCTAAGGTCGCAATTACTACACGGTATTTTATAAACAACCCCCGATTGTTGAATTTGGGGAGTCTTAGCCTAATTTTGACATTAAGCATTGTAAAGTGTTATACCTCGTATTGACAACCTGAAAATTTAAAAATGTTTGAGAAAAGCTGAAATATTTTCGGACAAAAAAGGAACATAGGGAAAACACACCAATTTTTCCAAAAAAACACGATGTTCAATTTGTTCGGAGTGCTGAAAATATCACTGTGGTTCAAATTAACATTCACATTATTATGGACGCGAAAAACATTTTTAAAATTTTATTAAAAAAGGCATGTGGATAGCAATTTTCAATAAGAAGCTGTTTACCTTTACAAATCTTTCAAGATGAAAAGATTTGTCAGATAAACAGATGATCCGCGCTAAATTCATCGCGACATTCTTTTTGATGCTTTAGGTTGAACAGACAAGAAATTGGCATAGCGGCCCGATGACGTAGGTTTTTGATACCATTTGCACAAAACCTTGTTATTCACTCTTAATAGTGACATGTCCAAAAAATTTAGGCAGCCATTTTCCTCAATTTCGCTGGTAAAATTATGAAAATACAGTTCATACAGTTTACCAGCGAAATTGAGGAAAATGGCTGCCTCAATTTTTTTGGGCATGTCACTATTAAAAGTGAATAACAAGGTATTGGCAAATGGTATCAAAAACCTACGTCATCGGGCCGCTATGCCCAATTTTTTGTCTGTTCAACCTACAAACATCAAAAAGAATGTCGCGATGAATTTAGCGCGCCCTATCATCTTTTATCTGACAAATCTTTTCACTTGAAATGATTTTAAAGGTAAACAGCTTCTTATTGAAAATTGCTATCCACATGCCTTTGTTAATAAAAATTTTTTAAAAATGTTTTGCGCGTCCATAATAATGTGAATGTTAATTTTAACCACAGTGATATTTTTCAGCCTCCGAACAAATTGAACATCGTGTTTGTTTGGAAAAAATTTGGGGTGTATTCCGTATGTTTCCCTTTTTTTTCCGAAAATATTTCAGCTTTTCTCAAACTTTTAATTATCAGGTTGTCAATACGAGGTATAACACTTTACAATGCTTAATGCAAAAATTAAGGCTAAGACTCCCAAAATTCAACAAACGGGGTTGTTTATAAAATACCGTGTAGTAATTGCGACCTTAGCTATATAGGTCAGACAAAACAACACTTATTTAATCGTCTGAATGGTCATAAAAATGATAAAAAAGGGAAATGACTGCCCTTCACAAAAACCCGAGGGAGGAAGATCACACCTTTAAATTTTTAGGAAGTTGAAATTTTATGTCGGGAAAAAAAGGGATTTTCCTCGTTTACTGCTTGAAATGATTGAGATTATCAAGCATGAAGGGAGCGTTTGTAATTCGCGGGGAGACGTTCAAAAATTAGCGCCTTCTTACCATGCGTTTTTCAACAGCCGCACGCTGTTGGTGGCGATGTGTAATACTACACTGTTTCATTGGTGGTCGGTGGTTGTTGCTCATCGATTTGTCTCTGTTTGAGGTTATCCTCGTGTTTATTTTAATTTATTTGTCATGTCACGGTCCAGTATGTAGCAGTTAGTATTTTAAATTTCCCTTTCTTTTTTTTTTTATTATTCACCACTGAAGAAGGCCAGCGTTTGGGGCCGAAACTTTTGGTTTTTTAATGTTTTTTAGCCTTTTCCCACTCTTTAAAAGTGTTAATATATTTATATATATACTAGTGGCCGGTGGCCGCTTCGCGGCCAAGCGTTCCGTTTCGCGTCTTGCGCGTGATTTTTGTTTATTTGAGCTAAGACTTTGACTCGATATCATCCACTCCCTAACTCCGTTTGCTATTCGCCCATCTAATTTTGCTCCGAAGAACGAAATCTAAAAACTTACTCTATTATTCCTGAAATACTAAAGTGTTATTTTCTCAGGTACCAAAGGTTTAGAAAAAGGAGTCATTATTTGGAGGGGCATAAATATTATAACCCCCCCCCAAAACCCCCCTTATATGAAACTTAAACATTTTTTAGGGGTAGTCGTTCTCAAGAGGGCCCGATCAAAAACCCCCAAATTTTTTTTTTGGCGCTCATGGAGACGCCAAAACCCCCCAGAATCGGCGCATTTGGATGCACCTTATTAGCGCATGTGGATTATACGATTTAAACTGTACAGAGAAAAGAAGGGAAGGCGAGAAAGAGGTAGCGAGAGTGCATGAGAAACCTGCATTCACAATAAAATGAGAAGTTCGGGATAAGCAAACAAATACGCATGACCGAGATCGCACACCTACGATAACCTTTCGTTGAACTGACATGACAATAAGGCATTGCGTTTCAGTGAATATCAAAAATCTATATGTGAACGGAAGAGAAACTTTGCGCGGGAAAACTATGCCTTTTTCAAACAGCCCTTTATTGACGACAGAAATTTTTTTGAAATAGGTTGGCTCGAAAATTCAGGCAAACTTCGTCTAAGATTTTAGGGTCATTCTTTTAGCGCTTTTTGACCACTGATTTTGCAGCAAATTGCCGTTTTTTGGCTACTTTTTCAAAAATTCCTTCGTGTATGTTTTAGCGCTTTTGGCTTATCTTTTTTGGGAATTGGCGCTTTTGAATGGTCGCCCCCCCCCCCCCCCCCCATATGATGAAATTCCTATTTTTAGAGTTTTTTTAGACACTTCACGAAGCTCAAGTTTGTATAACCAGTGAACAGCTACTGGCAGCCGATTTTAGCGTACGACGCAACGGGTCCATCGGACCCAGTTCCAGTATCTAAGGGCATCTCAAGTTCACCACAGAGTTTTAGTGTGAAGTCAACGGTTAGCCAAAAATTACATCAATAATGCACTCATCGGTTGCAATCGGTTGTGACAAAACTCGCATAGCGTTCCAAACTATCTCACCCACTCTCCCGCCGTGACCTCCAATCCCCATGTGTATACCCATCTCTTTCTAGTGTCCTGATTCGTATACACAGGGCCTCGTATTACGGCATGTTAATAGCAAATTCGCATTAAAATTGAGGAATTCATTTCTGCCAAAAAATATTTCATAAAAAATGTCTCTACATACGTTTTTTTTAAAATTAGAGTATAGCTGTACAACATGGGGGTTACGTGAGAGCAAGAGAGACAGTTTTTCTTTGTTTGGAACGCTCATCACCGGATGCCGTCATCACCAAGTCATCACTAAAAGAACCATCTATTTTGAAAAAACGTCGCACTGGCCCACTAATATTACTGCACAGATTAAAAAAAAACAGGTATACAATCAAATGAACCATAAAAACTACATACTCAAGGCTCAAGAGATCTATCGAAACTTTTTTTTTTTTTTTTTTTTTTTTTTTTTTTAAATCGGAAAAAAAAAGACCTTAAAAACATCATAACCTCGCCAAAACGCGAACTGAAACGAAAACAACTCAAATCGCCAACTTAAAGAAAAAAAATCTGTAACCATATTTTTGGTTCGTTAGTAAGTAGTATTCTTGGATGAATCACTGATACATTTAAAGTAAACGATGCATTTTCAACAGAAAAACCCAAATTTTTTACTTAACTCAGTATTCAGTAATATTTGACAGTTTTTATTAATGTCGAGAAAAATATAACCCCGCGTCTCAAGTTATGAATAATAACCCTAATCATTTTGTTTCTTTATAAACTCTCGAAACCTAGCTCAAATTTGGTGGGTTTTATTCGAGATATTGAATCAATGCACCGATCTCATCAAGTCATCGTTAATTGTACTATTCTGTTTATCTATGCATATGAAACATATGATAAGTATCGAAGCTCTATACATCGCGAAGCGATACAGCAACCTCGTCAAGCCATCATCAATCGAAGACTGTACAGTGCTGCCATATTTAACATAAAATATTTATACACATTTTTCATTAAGTCTGAAGTGCCTGGTATATTTCTCAACACAGCTAGCAGCACTGTGACTCTCTCATTGTGTATATCTACGTAAAAATATGGATAAAAAGTCGAAGCTTTACATCGATATCATGAAGTCGCTATTAAAATGCGTCTACCCGAACGGTTCCTTCCGCGAGTAAAACATATGATGAAGATCGCCATGGTAACGTCAAATCGTGCGATCTAATTAAAAAAAAAATTGTCAGAGCATCACGTTTCTCGCTCACACGCGTACAAAATCGTATGCTCTTCCGCACGTATGCATTTAAAAAAGGACGACAAAATCTCGCATCTCTCTCCCACCCTTGCAAAACGAACTGATTCGCATCCTTTTCGCACTCGCACAACTTTTTGAGAGAAAAGTTTTTAGCATTTTAAAAAGGGACGCGGGGCCCGCACAGAAAAACTTATAATTTTCCCGAAGCATTGGAGCCGAGCCCGACCGATCGGTACCAGGCCCCTCCCGAACGGTGCAAGGGTTCTCCCGGAACTTAGCTTCATTCTTACAAATATAATATAGGATATATATACAATTTTCAACGAGTGGTATTTTCTCACTCAGGGGACCATGAAACGTGCTCATTTGATAAAATTTCCCGAAAAATCCAACATCGCACCCTCCGCAATAAGTAGATTCATGGAATCTACTTAAATCAAAAAATAAAACCAAACTGAGACGAAAGAGCACTTATCTCAATAGAGAGGTCGTGCCTAACAGAGTTGGCCGCTTTTTCTTCTGAGAAAACTCTCCGGAAAAACATGAGTTTGCTCACTTGTACGTAATGACGAGATTATAGCAATATCAATTAATTACCGAAACCAAACTTTCATCGTCCTTCACTTGTACTTTTCAAATGAAAGCTCTCAAATCCTCGTAAAAAAGAAGACATGAACGAATGCGGTGACCTTTTGTGATACTTCTCTTTTAGAAGGTAAAAATTTAAGATTTGACCTTCACATGCAATTCCAATTCGTCCACAAAAAAAAAAAAACAAACAAGAAAACAAGCCGTGACTTCAAACTGTTTAGCGTTAGAAAGCATTGTTAAAAATCCGTTAGAGTGTATCCAACCCGTAACAAGAGAGAAATAGAGAACAAGAACAATAACAATTCGATCGTTTTTGTGCAAAACATCTGTGCAATAATGAGATTCAAATTTCGGGGGCCCCTACCTCCCGAACGGATGACGGGAGGGGGGGGGGGGGGCTGGACCAACGTGGACGACCTTCCCTGGTAAAAATGACGACTATAACCGTTCCAAAAACGACTATAAACATAGTTGGTCAACTATGGATTATAGTTGGTCAACTATAGGTCAACTAGTGTAATTATGTTTATAGTCGTTTTTGGAATAGTCGTCATTTTTACCAGGGAGATGACCCTTCTGAATTTTCCATGTGGATCCAATTTCTCATGGGTATCTTCATGAGAGTGGACGAGTTAGAACATTTGTTTCGATCCAATTTTGATGCGGGTGTCATCACTAAAACGGTCGATTGCCTATCGGCACCATTGCAAGTACTGCACCAAATACGGTATACTCTACAGGCCCGCCTAACAATATTCATATCAGTACAAAATATGTGACAACTCGGTGAGAGAATATGCCATTCGGAGGATCTTCAAACCTCTAGCGGATCCATGATGCCCTTCTCTCTCTTTTCCCATTAGATCGAGTGTGTTAGACAAGGACAGATCAGGGGCAGTCACGAGATTTTCACCCCCTCTTCTCTCCTTTTCAAACACATGCGTTTAAATGGCTGTGCACAGAGAGAGGGACAATTTCCTGGATCCACCAGTGCTTCAAACCTCTGATTGGTCTTGAGTGAGGGATGCGCAAAAGATTAGGTGGCATATTCAAAAATGTATCTGCACATCCTATGACAGTTTTCCTCTTATAGCATGCGGGTGGGTATTAGCCAATCAGAAGGATCGAAATCTCCTCTGATGAGGATTTTCGTTTTCCATTATGTTAAAAAAAATTCGAAGAGTGCGCACGTAGTGGATTTTAACACACTTGATGTAGGGACGAGAAAAAACAGTTTTAAAACGTTATAGTTATAATAAGTTTGCAGGAAAAAGAAACGAGAGTAATAAGGGTGAAGGAACAAGAAAAAACTGGGTCCATTAATTTGAAAGTGCAAGTCCATCCAAATACCGGATTCTAGAGGCAGAAAAACGATGTTTGGGAGAAATCGAATGGAGAAGAAAAGTGAGAGAATCGGAAATGGGGAAATTGAAGAAGAGAGTCAAATGGGGTTCATAAGATGAAAGAGAAGGAGAGGGAGAGAGAGAGAGGGGGGGGGTGATGAATCGATATTTTATTTGTTCAGAATACACTGTACACCTTACTTAGTATCCCAGAAAAGAAATGAAGAGAGACACTGTTAAGAAACAAAATAAAGTCACAAAAGCAAAATCAAAAAACAACAACTATTCATAAAGTACTAAAGTAGGTAAAATTAGGGCCCCAATAAGGCCGTATCTTGAATTTAACCTAATACTAAGTAAACAGGAACAAAGAAAATATGAAATATAAAAATTAAGAATTAAATAAAGAGAAGAAAAATAAATCAAGACGGCGAGAGAGAGGGATAGAGAAGGAGAAGGCGAAGGAGAAAGAGAGAGAGAGGCGAAACGAGTTGAACTCATTTAAAAAGAGAGAAAAGGGGGAGAAGAAACATTTTCAACCGTGGTTTCATTAATTTTGTGCTAAACATATATCCGTAAGGCTGGAAATACCATATTTAACTAAGGGGGTCCGAGCCTCAGCAAAGCGGAAAACGGGAAAAGAGAGGGAAAAGAGAGCGTGAAAAAGATAAATGAGGAGAAGGGGGGAAGGGGGTGGGTGGAGAGAGAGAGAGAGAGAGAGGGGGAGAGAGAGGGAGAGAGAGAGAGAGAGGGGGGGGAGGAGGAGGAGAGAGAGGGAGGGAGGGAGGGAGAGAGAAAGAAAGAAAGAGAGAGAGAGGGTTAGGGTAAAGGAGAAATGAGAGAGAGAGGGTTTGAGGGGGCCGAGAGAGGGAGAAAGAGAAAGAGAGAGCAATAAAGGAAAATAACTTAATTAATTTATTTGTATTGATTAAGCGTTAGCGACTTGTATCAAGTTCTTTTTCTAAGTCATCTCCGACGTCTTATCCTCTCTTCGCGCCGGGTCGTTCGCGTCCCGTCCCGTCCGTCCGCCCGTCCTCCAACTATTACCCAGCATGCTCAGCGACGGCGCGGAGAAGCGCGGCGACGAGACGGAGGGCTACCAAAATAAAAACACCGAGCGCAGACTCCACGCAATTACATTGTAAATAATTAATTTTTATCCTAAAAATAAAACATTCTCAAGACATTTACTTTCCTTCCTAACCGGGAGATCACTCCAGACATCTCCCCGATTTTCGGAGAACCGGTGTTTGTATCGTTACCGTAGATTCGTCATCGGTTTTTAGCGCGAAAACAAAAAAAGAATCGTCCCGAAATTGAGGTTATATTTTTAACGGCATCTCCCGTCATGTGGTCGATACGTGGACACGTGTGAGCTTTTCGTGTGTGAGTGTGTGTTTTTGTCTCTAACTTCGAAAGACCGAGCCGCTTCACGCTGTGGGCTCCTCAGTATCTCACCGACCCGCAAAGTTTACAGCTTTCTGTGTGTTATCAAACCACATCTCTCTCCCTTTTGCGATCCGTGTTTACCGAAACGCCGAGTTTCAATTCGCTCCTTTTGTTCTGCTTGTTTTGTTTTGGTTTTTGTTCTTTTCGATTCCTCTTATTTCGAGTAGTTCTTTTTTCTTACTAAATGTTCGGGCAACGGATGTTTTGGAACGTGTATATTACGAGCTTGTCTCGCTTTTAATTCAGGTAAACATACTGTGTTTGTTTACGCATTGATTATATTGTTTAAATTTTGCTGCAGGTGTTTAAGGTTATGTTTCACTAATTGCTTATTGAAAAATAAATGTTGAGATGGGGCATGTATTTGGAGGTGATGGAAGAACATATAATACTCAATGTTGTGTTCATGTTCTGACTTCGTCAAAACATACCCCTCCACAATATCCTCATCTTCAACGTATCTGGCAGTATCCGTGCATAAAAAATCGACTAAGGTAATAACATGTGAATGAATTTAGGTTATGTTTGGATTAGCATACAAAAATTTGTATTGAAAAGCAAAGAAGATCCTTCCTGTTTCGAGCAGTTCTTTTTACTTACAAGATGTTTGGGCAACGGGTGTTTTGGAACGTTTATATTACGGGCTTGTCTCACTTTTAATTCAGGTAAACATGTGTTTTTTTACACGTTGATTACATTGTTTAAATTTCGCTGCTGGTGTGTGAGGTTATGTTTCATTATTTGTTTATCGAAAAATAAATGTTGAGATGGAAGAACATATTATGCTCAATGTTATTTTAATGTACTTATACTTCGTCAAAACATACTCCTCCACAATATCCTCATCTTTGACTTATCAGGCAGTATCTGAGCATAAAAACACGGCAAAGGTATTAACACGTGAATGAATTCAGGTTATGTTTGGATTAGCATCAAATAATTTTCATTGAAAATCAAAGTTTGTTGTGAAGTGCTGTTGGAGATGGTGGATGTAAGGATTATGCTCAATTGCGCACCGTTGTGTTATAGTGTTTATGCATACATTTTTTTCGGATCTTGAATATATCATTCCGTCATTTCACCTGCCTTTCATCAGTTAGACTTAGAACTCCTTGCAAAAACATAGTTAATGGGGTAATTTGTTTAGATTTCCATAATATTTGCTTAAATGTTAGCATAAGCATACACTGAAAAAACATCCTGGGTTAGATTTACTTTAATTTGGATAAACTTTACTTTACTCCTGGTTTCGGAAATGGACAACTACACACCCTGTGTTAACCCAAGCCAACCTATATGGTAATATTCACTATACTGTGGGTAGTTTCATCGATCCACAGATGTTATGTCCAAAACCGTAATGTCCAAACGGCAATGTCCAAAATTATACGTCCACAGCTTGAATGTCCAATAGGGTGGGCCGAAAAAGGGCTTTTTTCGAAAATCGATGACGCCTAGCAGGACGATTGTTCCTCGGCCGAAATGATGAGACACGTATTTCACCGATTTTGAAAATTTTGATTCCTCCCGGTTCCAGTGATGCCAAATGTTTTCGATTTTTTCGAAAAATTCACGTTTTGTGACAATTTTTTTTCTCCGGAGGTTTTTTGAGGAGCTGGGAACAATCAGCCTAGCAAAAATACTCGTCTAGGATGTTTTTGGAGTCATTTAAGACAAACATGGTGAATTTTTATCGATTCTCTAGGGTTCCAGATTCGATATATCGAATTTCGTCAAAATTAGCCCAAAAATACAGGATTTTGCTCTGTTTTCACCCTGTTTTCAGTTAGAACTGAAAATAACCTTGACGCCTATTTCTCAAGTGAATTCTTATGGTACAGTAAGGTTCTGTGCCAAATTTCGGCTCAAAACCATAATACCTTACGGTTCCAGCGTTGCCAACTTTGCACTATTTTTCCCAACATTCACGTTTTTTAACATTATTTTTTCTCCTGGGATTTTTTGAGGTATTGTGAACACAAATTATACTAAATATACTCAACTAGGAAGATTTCAGCGTCGTTTAAGACCAATATGGTGAATTTTCATCGATTCCTGTTCCAGCGTTGTCATGTTTCTTCCGATTTTTCCCCCAATTAAAGAGCTATATACTGTAGCTCTAAACTTTCTTACTATTTTGCTCCTTAAAGTAACAAACTGAAAGGAATGATGGAGCGGGTGTTTAAAGACGCTATCTCGACAAAATCGATGGTTGCGTATTGATTTTTATGGTCCTAAATTCGATTTATCGTTCTTTTTCGATATTTATTGTAATAAATGAGGTACAGCTACACCGTGACAGTGAAGTTTCTGTATTTTTCTGAGACCTTTTTCATGCAATTAATCAAGTAAAAAATGTGTTTTTGTGAAACTAACAAACAATAATTCTATTACATTCGATTCCAGTGTTGCCATTTTATCATAACACAAACACGAATTGGCCATATAAACAATTTGAAAGATGGCAACAGAAATCCATGCCAACCACGTTTTTGTACATTTGAAGGTATGCAAATGTATCGATTTCGCAAGGATTTGGATTCCCCGAAGATCGGTTACTTTACATAGGATTAAATGTAGAGAATCAGTTGTTGCAACATTGCGCGATACATCACCACTAAACCCGCGCGAAAATGAAGAGGTTTCAGAAAAATTAGTTGTTCGGGCGATGGCGTCGGTGGACTTTCATCAACTTAGACTCATTATAAAGCTAAAAGTAGGATGTCTTTAGATTAGATTTAACAAATATTTTTTCCTGTAACAAGTCAAAAGACACAAGGAAATTACTCTTACTTTACCCATGAACCTTTGTATTATTCGTTGAAAAGGATTTCTATTTTTCAAATCTTTCAAATTGTTTATATGGCCAATTCGTGTTTGTGTTATGATAAAATGGCAACACTGGAATCGAATATAATAGAATTATTGTTTGTTAGTTTCACAAAAATACAGTTTTTACTTGATTAATTGCATGAAAAAGGTCTCAGAAAAATACAGAAACTTCACTGTCACGGTGTAGCTGTACCTCATTTATTACAATAAATATCGAAAAAGAACGATAAATCGAATTTAGGACCATAAAAATCAATACGCAACCATCGATTTTGTCGAGATAGCGTCTTTAAACACCCGCTCCATCATTCCTTTCAGTTTGTTACTTTAAGGAGCAAAATAGTAAGAAAGTTTAGAGCTACAGTATATAGCTCTTTAATTGGGGGAAAAATCGGAAGAAACATGACAACGCTGGAACAGGAATCGATGAAAATTCACCATATTGGTCTTAAACGACGCTGAAATCTTCCTAGTTGAGTATATTTAGTATAATTTGTGTTCACAATACCTCAAAAAATCCCAGGAGAAAAAATAATGTTAAAAAACGTGAATGTTGGGAAAAATAGTGCAAAGTTGGCAACGCTGGAACCGGAAGGTATTATGATTTTGAGCCGAAATTTGGCACAGAACCTTACTGTACCATAAGAATTCACTTGAGAAATAGGCGTCAAGGTTATTTTCAGTTCTAACTGAAAACAGGGTGAAAACAGAGCAAAATCCTGTATTTTTGGGCTAATTTTGACGAAATTCGATATATCGAATCTGGAACCCGAGAGAATCGATAAAAATTCACCATTTTTGTCTTAAAAGACTCCAAAAACATCCTAGACGAGTATTTTTGCTAGGCTGATTGTTCCCAGCTCCTCAAAAAACCTCCGGAGAAAAAAAATTGTCACAAAACGTGAATTTTTCGAAAAAATCGAAAACATTTGGCATCGCTGGAACCGGAAGGAATCAAAATTTTCAAAATCGGTGGAATACGTGTCTCATCATTTCGGCCGAAGAACAATCGCCCTGCTAGGCGTCATCGATTTTCAAAAAAAGCCCTTTTTCGGCCCACCCTAATGTCCAAAATGAAATGTCCAAATCGTTAATGTCCAAATGAACGGATGTCAAATTGGATTAACAAAATGTCCAAACCCGTTGCGTCAAATTTGTAATGTCCAAGAAATTAAAATATCTATACTATTTACCTACATTAATTCAAACAATGAAGCTATGGGTTTTCTTCCGCGGGTGGTACTTTCAGCTTCAGCCTGTAACTAATGGCACGAAGATATCTGTCAACTGTACCTGCTTCCTTGTATTCATCATACCGTCCAACAGTATTTTCTACTCGCTGCAAATTCATTCGATATAATCGTTTAATAGGATGTCAAATCCTTCTGTGGCCACCGTTTACTTGCGTTATGGCAACAAAGTTAGCCTGTTCATCCTATAAAATAACTATCCTATAAAATAAAATATGAACAAAAATATGCATGATAATACTGCTGCTTTTGTCATGACAACTATGTAGTTCACAAAGTTTTAACATGTGTAAGATGACTCCGCTCGGTGGAGCTGACTGGAGCTGCATTCAATTAAGAATACATGTTGATACGGATTGGATCAATTGAAAGGAGAAAAAATGAAGAGAAGCGATAATACGAGTAGAGAAAATAATTTTTCTGGACACTGGTCATTACTTTGCTCACATTCATAGGTTTTGGACGTTTCTATTTGGACTTGTCTATAATTGGACATTATAGTCTTATGGACGCAAGCGCGTTGGACATTAAGATGGTTTGGACAAAATATAGTTTTGGACGAAAAAGTTTTGGACATTCATGTTTTGGACTTATCATCTGGGAACCGTTTCATCTACCATTCAATTATAGTTATTTTTAACCAATTAATGGTTTCAAATTAACCAAAGCATGGTTTAAATTTAACCGAGTTATGGTTAAAATTTCTCCAAGATTTGGAAAGGGGAGTGAATGAAAGGGAGTGGGAGGGGATGGATACATTCAAGGAGAAGCAGCTCAGTGCGTGCTCTTTTGTCTTTAATTTTAATGTAAATTGTCTTCATAGACCAATTTTCCTGCTAAAGTTGTCAAAAGAATTCTAGAAGAACAATTTCTTCAATGTTCTATACAGGGTGTCCGGTAAGTCCCGGAACGGCTGCGCCATTTCTTTATTTACGCAGATAAAAAAACCAAACTTTGGGAATGTTCCTAGATAAATAAAAACTACTTTTTGGGGGGGTCAAAATTTTGGTCGCCCCTCCCGGGGGGCGGGGGCGCCCCTAACTTTTTTTTTCAAATGGCAACCCCTATCTTGTGATACCTCATTCGAAAGAGGGTAAAAAACTGAGCATTTTGGCGCAAACCGCATGTCGATATCTCTTTTAGTATTCGAGATATCGAACTTCAAAATCTATGGAAACTCATTTTAAAAAAATCATAACTCTGATTCAGAAAGTCGCTATTTAAAAAACTAGGGGTCTAAACTACTCTACATAACAAGCTCTTTCCAGGGAAAAACACCTCTGCCCAAAAAAATTAACTTACAGTTATTGTTTTTTTTCCCGCCAAAATGTTTTAGAAAATTTTGGCGGGAAGAAAAACAATAATTGTAAGTTAACTTTTTTGGGCAGAGGTGTTTTTCCCTGGAAAGAGCTTGTTATGTAGAGTAGTTTAGACCCCTAGTTTTTTAAATAGCGACTTTCTGAATAAGAGTTATGATTTTTTTAAAATGGGTTTCCATAGATTTTGAAGTTCGATATCTCGAATACTAAAAGAGATATCGACATGCGGTTTGCGCCAAAATGCTCAGTTTTTTACCCTCTTTCAAATGAGGTATCACAAGATAGGGGTTGCCATTTGAAAAAAAAAAGTTAGGGGCGCCCCCGCCCCCCGGGAGGGGCGACCAAAATTTTGACCCCCCCAAAAAGTAGTTTTTATTTATCTAGGAACATTCCCAAAGTTTGGTTTTTTTATCTGTGTAAATAAAGAAATGGCGCAGCCGTTCCGGGACTTACCGGACACCCGGTATAACTTTACATGCGTCTTACCGCGTATGCTTCCCTGGATTACGTCAGAGGAATTTTGGATTCCACATTGAGGCATCTAATCCGCAATGTCTGTCATCAGGTGATCAAGGCGTAGCCCTTCTAATGGGAAATCTAAAAAGTAGCGGAATTTCCAGTTTTGATGCAAATTTAAACTATTTACTTATCTCTAATATTTATAAAACTTACTTGTCCGGACGGACTTTTAAGTCTCGAACATGTTTTTAAAAATAAAAACCAGAAAAAACTTGACTGAAATGGCACAGGTACAATCAACGTAGTAAATTGATAGGAACTGATGGGCAGCGCGCTCTATGCGGACAGCGGTGGAACAATATATTTACAATATTTATGGTTTAAATTTACCATAAGCTGGTATTGTTTTATTTACAATAATTTTATCGTAATTTTAGCCACGCAAGTTGGTTTAAAATTACGATGCACATACTTGAAAATACTATTCTGAGTATGGTAAATTCAACAGTACCTAGATTATAGAAAATCCAACCCAGGAGGATGGATCAAATTTAACCACAGCATCGTCAATTTTATGATCCGTGGGGTAATTTCTACCATGATCCAGGTTAAAATCTAACGCACCCACTTTAGTGGCATGGTAAAATCTAGCACCGCCCTGCGTAAAGTCTACTATGCGTATGGTAAATTTAACCATGATTCAGGTAAGTTCAAACCAGGAAAATTTTACTATAACGGCATATTATTCCGAAACCAACTTTTTTTTCAGTGGAACTGTTTCATTTAAAAACAAACTTTTTTCGGTAATGTGTATGAAGTACATGGTGATAGCGGAAAATAGATAATGCACAGCGTTATGTGTATTTTATGTTCAGCGTTATGTTCGAACTTTATTAAAATACACCCCTCCACCATCTCCGCATCCATGACTCATCAATCAATCTCAAAGTATACACTCAGCTAATGCGGGACCACTTGATCATGAATGAAGTCAGGTTATGTTAAGATATGGGAAACAAAGTTTTTATGTGAACTCATGTTTTGATCGAGTGTATGTATTCACATATGCATTCAAATGTAGTGGCAAAAGAGTTTACTTTCAGCGTTTTCTTAAGAAAAAGTCATAATTGGTTGGACTGGCTCTACATAGCATATAGTGTGCTTGTGCTGTCTGGTTCAAAATACATAATTAGACGCTCGGCTGAATACAGTGGTACCACGTTAATGCTTATTATGTTTGGATTAGCATATTATAGTTTCAGGACTTTGTTGTTGACATTCGATAGCTTAAAATTGACGTAAATGTTCTTAAAAAAGAAAAAAGAAGTAACTGGTTTTGAAAAGCTCCTTGCGCATTAGTTATCACACATTCATCTTAACTTTAAGCATTCAGTAACTAATATAGTATTAATATAAGCTATTAATGAAATATCGAAGATTTAGGCCTACTCTATAAAGTGTGCAAATAATGGCTTTTAACCAGCATCAGCTTGCTTTTGTTTACGTTGAGTATTTCGGTTATGTTTCGGATCGATTTTGTTTACGCAGAGAAATTTGGTTTTTGTATCCTTAAATTTTGCATAATGGCTTCATTTCCTATTTTCGTTTTGATCATATTTGTAATCGGGTGAAGTAACGTGAAAAGAGTCTATCTAGTATAATCTGACTTGATAGGTGAAACCAATTGTTTCGAAATGGAACCATTTATAAAAAAACATTTTGGCATCATCTCTAGCCAATGCTTGGCAATTTCCAAACACCAGAATTTAGGGGGAAAATTGCAAATAGAATATTTCTTTGTAAGGTGAGAAATTATTGTACTCTCTAAGCCGGTGGTATCCAAAGACCCAACAATACAGTTTTCCAAAATTATTTTCAATGGATTAGTTTTTTTGGAGGTCTGCTTCATTGATACACCTCGAACTGTTCACAGCAAATCATTTATATTTTTTTTCTTTATGAAGATACTTTTTGATTCATCTCAATCTAGTCGTACTTATTTGGTTTGTTTCTAAAAATTAGAGAGGCCAAACTGCTAATCAATTCATAATTATGAGACCTGTGCAATGGAATTGATTTGCTACGTATTACATATCATATGAAATTTCACTAGAAGAAGTTTAAACTTTTTATTTCGAGAGTTATCAGTGCTATAGAGATGGTTATCGGTAGTAAGTTGAAAAACTTTATGAATGATTTAAATGGATAACGTGCTTTTATTTCATCGATGAATTTGAATTTGTAGCTGCGAGTGTTTAGACGATATAAGTATGAGACAATATTAACTCTTTTAACTTGTTAACGTTTCAAGGGAGTGTTAATACGTGGTTATGAGACTTGTGCTTGGAAGAATACTTTTTAAAATACCATCAGAATAAATGTTGCTTATTCGAACGATACATTTGAAGCAAGGGTCTAGGGCTGCAAAAAACACAACTCATATAATATCTTCAAGCTCATAGTCACATCATGGACGAAGATATAACCGTCACTTATGGTAGTTTAAGTAAAGAAAATGGTTCGCATTAGCTTTTTCTAAAATAAACCAGAAGTAAACTGCTCTTTACAATACGCTTTCTTTCTAACTTTTCTCTAACAACAACAACTTATTTTTTCTCAAGTAACAAGTTTGGCTTTGAAAACATAGCACACATGCCATGTGTGAGTCTGTGAGTGTTAAGTTTATACTTAGGAAAGGTACAATAAGGGATTAGTTCCAAGACCTTTTGAGATAGGCTCCTGAAGTAAGGACTCATCACGCACCGAACAAAACAAAAGGCAATGTTATACTTTACATAATCACTGTAGTGTGTATGTGCACCATTACGTTAACCTTGATTCTCAGAAATTTTAAAAACATGCAGGTTCAACATTATGCTCTCCCCAAAAATACATTCCAGCATGTGCATTCAACAACCAACATGCATCATATTAACGCTCAAAAGCGATATGTATTTTTACAAGGCATGCTGTTGATTCAAATTGTTTCTATTATGTTAAATGAAAGGCTATAGCCCCTTCAAAAATCGATTGATAGTCATACATTCATATGAAAAGAATGCACAGTTGCCAGATTCTGGACCCGCTAACGGCGAGGGATGATAGTCGATTAATCGACGAAAGTCGAAATACCGCAAGTCGCAGGTCGCTGTAGGTTATCGATTTGAATTGGGCGTCAGGTCAGGATGGTTTTTCTCCCGTTAAAATTTGGCAACAGTGCGCTAATGTCATCAGGCTCGGATGCTGGTGGATGGGCATGCATGTTGATTGATCCAAGTAAACAGATGCTAAATGAAATTCATAACTGACGCGCAATGATGGAAGTGTAAAGAAAAGAGCCAAGAGACATTGGAAGACGAGGCAGCGATCGAATTTAGAAGACGTCGGAGGAAAGTAAGGGGGCTGAAGAGAGGAACCGAAGGGAGAAGAAAAAGTAAATACGGATGATTATATACAGGGTATACTGGGTATCTCAGAGCAATGTAAGCCACTCATACTGTCCAGCGGATTGCGTCGACTCAGAATGAAGGCGCTCGCCACAAAAAACCGGATTTCTCAGAGACAAATAGAGACGGAGCACTACGCTAAAATACATAGGGAAGATTTGAGGCAGGCACACTGAATTTTCAGGGATTCAACAAAATATCATGTAAATCAACAGTCAACACCTTTTGATGTCGCATGGTGTTGAACGGTGACATTCGGAAAACACAGGGTGATGGGTGGGAAGTGAAGAGGAGGTTGCTCACCATTCAACTCCATGCGACGATGACTGTTGTTTTGTTAAATCCGCGAAAATTCAGAGTACCTCTGCTGCAGCCAGTTAGTGCTCCGTCTCTGTTTGTCTCTGATATTTCCATACGCGGAAGTCCTATGGTTTGGTTCAGAAATGTATTACCAGCTTAACCCTTCCAGAAGCCAAGTATTAACATGGACTCGTGTGTGTACACTGTACAGCGCATTGCGTCGACTCAAAATGAAGGTCGACGACTCAACACTAAAAATCCGAAATTCCATTTTCGGAAGTCCTACGGTCTAATTCAAAAACGTCTTATCAGCTAAACCCTTCCAATACCCATGTAATTACATGGAGTCTCGAGGCAAATTAAAAAAAAAATAAATGAATCATGTAGTCTATCAAAATTCTTAGAAAATTGAAGCCTATTCATTAAGCATGCTTTTTTAATCCATCCACATAAAAAACTATGGGCTTGGTACTGGAACTGGTTGATTTCATTCTCAAGGCGTGACTCATCAATATCGTATAACTGACAAGGTTTTTAAAGGAGATACATTCCATACTTGTGAGCTCAAATTTGAGCTGGAAAAAACAAAATATTGGTTTGTATCTATATACTAACCATCGTCAAAGACCGGAAAAGCCTCCACACTTACTCGAATGGGTCAGCTGAAAAATTGTGCCACAGCGATATGAATATGACAGGTGTGTACAGCGCATTGCGTCGACTCAAAATGAAGGCACTCGACACTAAAAATCCGTAGTTCCATTTTCGGAAGTTCTGCGGTTTAGTTCAAAAACGTTTTATCAGCTAAACCCTACGTTTCCTACGTAAAATTATTTGAAAATTAAGTTGAGAGCGTCAGAAAGTTCTAAAATTCACTCACAAGCTCAATAAATGCGTTTATCTAAATTATAGGACGATTGTCGGATGAACGGGTGATAAAGAAGCAGTCCCATCTGAATGCAGCTTTCTCTACGATGAATCACTTTTCTCTGCGTAGAAAGCTGCAAGTAGATGGGACTCTCCCACTGTCACTGGCTCATTCGACCGCCATCTTGTATAAAGCATTTCTTGAGCTTGTGAGTGGATTTTGGAAATTTGTGTCGCTCTCAAAATTATTTTCAATTGATTTTACGCATAGGAATCAATCGTCCGTGTATTGCCATAGCAAACATTACCGACAGACCCGCTGAGCATCGAGTCATATTGAAATACCCTATATGTAGGAAGATGCACGCGTAGACAATATACATGTAGGTACCTAATAATGAAGAGAGCGTGACAAGATGGATGAAAAATAATAATTATCACGATGAGTTTACCTAAATATAGTGACAAGACAGGCAGACTAATGGGACTGTGAACACTAAGATTTCGCTGAAAATAGACCCCTCTCTCTGTTTTGGTTTCCCCCCCCCCTCTTCCCACCTCCTCACCCCTCTCCAACCGCTACCCGCGATGAGCCCCTCGTGAAATGTTTAATTAGACTTCGTTAACAACTATTAACTTATCTCAGACACTCCGTTTCTCTCTCCCACTCTCTTCATCTTCTCTGCATATATCCATTCGTATTTTCTACGATTTAATTATTGCAATTTTGTCATACGCGCGCGGTAGTCACAAAAATTTGCTACCTCTCTCTCTCTCTCTCTCTCTCTCTCTCTCTCTCTCTCTCTCTCTCTCTCTCTCTCTCTCTTTCTTTCTTTCTTTCTTTCTTTCTCTATAATTTCCTCCAATTTTTCGAGTGTATGTGTAAGAATTTTTTATTACTAACTGCATCAAAGATTATAGAAATACAGATTCATTAAGATGTGTAGATTCACTTCTGCAGTTTAGGCGTTGACTTCAAACGACAGAGTCAATATTTATCGGGAATAGGTCGATGACTACATGACATATTTTACTGTACGCTGGTGAAAAACGGTCAAGCTAAGATAACTGCATGACTGCTGATAGTGCTGATATCGGCCGAGCGAGTCGTGCTGATTGAGCGAATTTAACTAGCTACAGCTATCGAACCGTCTAGTAGAGATAGTCAATCGATCCGAGATAGCTGCATGCAGAGTTGATCATTTAGGAGTGTAATCTTACACGATTACTGTGTAATCGGTAATCGTTAAACCTTTGGATGGTCATTAAATGTATTTTTCACTGATAAATAGTAAACTTTAGGGTCTTTTCGATTAGATCTAATTTTTCTGCAATTAATATATGATGGAAGGCTTGTGAAAAATCAGCCCTGATTACCATTAAACCTGCACCCTCCGAAAAAACGACGATTACGATCACTCAGTAATCTTGTAATCGACTACCACCCCCATTTTCCCAACTCTGGCTGCATGACGGCTTCTGAATGCTGGCAACGGCCGATCGAGTGGCGTCAATTGAACGAATCTAAGTTGCAGCGTGACGTTTTCTAGACGCTATCAAACTATCTATTAGAGATAGTGTCGATCAAGCCAAGATAGCAGTATGATGGCTCCTGGCTGCATATACGAATGTTCGAGTCAAGCTATTCAATCGAATAGATAAGCAGCATTTGGACAGCGAGGAACCTTCTTAGAGTTGATCAGCGCAGTGGAGCGCGCGGTCGCGGGGGTGCGGTGTTGGGCGCCTGCAAACTTAAATGATACTTCCAAAGCAACAGGCATTTGATAATGTCTACTAATTTGTTGAATTTTATACGAATTCCGGGGAACTCGCAGATTCTAACAAATTTGAACATCAGAAATAAAAGCCAAGGTAGCTTGGAATTGAAAGTTTTCACCCGATAAAAAGAAATGTCACTTTTTTATGAAGGATCATATTTTCAGGTTTTGTCATGTATGCTGCCCCTCGAAATGAAGTATCTATTGAGTTTGAAAAGCAAACAAAAACAAATCTATATTCGATAATGTTCAAAAACCTCAGATAATGTCATTAAGTGCGTGTTTCGGACCCTACCCGTAACGTAGTATGTACCATGCCAGTAGTATAAGGGTACGTTGAGGACACTCCAGTCAATTTGAAAATTTGTTCAATAAATCAACCAATGTCATCAAAATTTGAACTTCCAATATTTTAGGCTTTAAATTTTACTCTGAAAACTACATAATAAATCGGAAAAGTGATTCATTTTACCAAGTATTTTAAGATGCGCACAAGTGTGCAGGCAAGATAAAAAATTTAAAAGTGAATATTTTACCCTTATTTTAGGTTAATTTTTAGAACTTATTTTATTTACATAATTTTTTATTTTAAATGAAGGTCTTCAAAGATTCTTTCATCAGTGAAGATGAGTTTGATTTTGAAAACACGATTCCATATTTCAAGAACCCTGTTGAGCGGACCCGGTCAAAATATGAAATTTTAATGGATCCACTCTCTGATAAAATTCAACATCTACCTGAATTGAAGAGAATAAAATACAGTAAACATATGATAAATATTATCGCTCACCTGAGCGTATTATCTAGAATTATTGAAAAAGAAATAAGCGCAGTGTAGAATTAGATTAAAATATATTTATATACTATCAATTAAATTTAAATCAAATTATACTTATTTTTATGTACAATATCCGTATGGTACAGTATCATAATTAGGTAAGATTACTCTCTTATCGTACTCGAACTTAAACTTTTTCGTTTCTAATTTATTTACTAATTGTTTACTTTTGGTCTCTCTTGTTATTTTATTATAAGTCAGGGCGACTGAACTCTGCCTCAGTTCAGATACACCCTCCTTTATTAGTTTAATCATTGTTTTACCGTTCAATGTTTCTAAATTCTGATAATTTAACGTGAACCCTTTTATTTTAGTTACGCTTTTTCCTAAATTTGTTTCATAGTGATAACTTTTAGGACCTGTCGACGCCCATAACTTTATATGCTCGTCCTTCTTGAGCTCATCTGTCCACTCACCAAGCATATCACCCGTCTTAACAGTATTTACTCCGTCATCAAAGTAAAATATTGAATCGGTATCACATCCAATTACAGCCTCACCTAATGCATTTAATTTTTCATACAGTCTTAGTCTCGCATTTGCTGTAGTAAACAAAGCTATATAGATATTAGTGCTAGTATTATTCTCAACATAATAATCCTTAAATTTATAGCTCATTTGAACAGTCTCTTCCGTCAGATAATTTACATTTATATCCGTCAGTCTATCATCTAGTAGTATTTCATAAAATCTTCTAACATCAGTCACATACTCTGCTTGACTCATGTTTTGTCTTTGACCGAATTTTCCCCATAAACTATTTAGGCAAATTTTTGAAACAGCTCTTTTACCTGGGTTTACTTCAATTTTTTCAGGGTCCAGATCAATATCCAGTTTCTGTTTTATATCCTCTATATATTCTTTATTTGAATCGTAGTTATGAGGACTGGTTTCTAATTTTATTTTCATAAAGTTCTTTACATAATTTCTGAATAATTTATTACTTATCTTTTCAAAATGCCACACTTCATAAATTTCTTGAATCTTATAACCTTTTTCAATTGCTGTATTAACTTCGACAGTTGACCAGGCTCCTGTAAAAATTCTTTCATCTTCAGTATGAGGGCATTTACTTATTTTCTGTTCAGCACATTTTAAACACAACGGGAACAGTAACTTCTCGTTTTTACCCATTTTAACCTTAACCGGTAATACAGGATAATATAAGTTTTTAGGAGGTAAAATTTTACATTTTATTATTCCAAACCATTTTCTATCATGTTTTTCTGGTTTGAAAATCTTTGTTGGATGACCCACAGGATAGAAATCATAAAACTGAACAGTAGGGTACACAGACTATATACGTCAATATACCTAATTTTCTTCGTCTTTGTAGATTTTGCCAATAGTTTAAATGCATTAGTTCTTCCCCCAAAGAATGCATCTCTTGGATTTAGAGGTCCGATTATTTCTGGTTTTTCAGTCTTTTTATACGCTGTCGATTTAGTCCATTCACATTCCCACATCTCGACTAATTTATATCCAGCATCTCTTATTTGATTACTTCTCTCCTTGGTTTTTTCGTAGAGATCTCCCATTTCTTCCCTGTTCACATTATTTATTGTACTCTCTTTATAACATTTTGGACAACCATGCCAAAAACATCCGTGATATTGATATACGGTATTACCATCATAACCATCAACTTTTGCGCCACAAATAACTTGTTCGCCACCATTTAATGCATGTTTTATGTTAGAGTTTCCGAAGCTACTCAACCAACTGATTGATTGTTTTTAATATTTTTCTTCTATAGGTTCATTTACAACAGCAACCGTATTATTCCGTATATATATAGATCTGTAGATAGCCATGCATGCACCAGCAATTGTTAAATATTGGAAAGGGTCTATATTCGCTATTTCTAAAAAGTATTTTCTCAGTTTTAAACATCCTTGCCTTAATATATCTACATCCGACCAATATTCGAAGATTTCTTTCTTCATATCAAAAACGAGATTTTCTTGAACTCTTTGCAGATACCATTCCAGAAACTTTCTCCTGCCCTCAGGCTTCATCTGATTATAACAATAATACTTTTTGTCAGGGATAGGTCCAACATAATTTTCATTCTCTTTGGTGTTAAATAAATGTGGAAAGTATCCTTTCTTCATTTCAATTAAACCAAATGTTTTTGAGAAATCACTCAGAGGTCCATTAACAAAATTACTACTGTCAATAATTTTTAATCTTATTGAAGGTATTTCAAGGAGCATAACTTTTGTTCCATTATAAATAGTAAAAGGTTTTAGAGTATTTTCAACACAATATTTTAGAATGAACTGTGTATCATAACCTTTAGCATAGTGTGCTATGCAAGTATAATCTTTATGTTCTTTCGACATTAACCACCCACAAAATTCTTCGTTCGTTTTGAATCGAAATCTTTTACCATTAAAATCTTGAGTGATTATCAAATTCGGAATATGAACCCCCGTTTCTTGTTGCGCCTCGTAATCAAAGAATAGATATTTTTCTGTATAAGCACATTTAGGTAATTTTGTCTCCTCTAATATTTCATTTCCAGGGTTCAATATATTCAATAGCTCTTGTTTTTTCATATTTTTATAGCCATAAACCCAAATTTCTTCTTCCGCTTTTGCTCTCAATTCGTTCAAATTATAGTCTTTCACAGGTTTAACAAACTGATCCTGATTACCTTTGCACAGACAAAGTTCTCTCTTACATTTTCCACCCTTTGTCTTTTCCTCTGCATATAACATTTATGATTTATTATCTCTACTTCTTTAAAACAATTTCGACATTTTTCAATTCCACATTTATGGGGTTCATCAGAGTTCCTAAAACAGATTTTATTACAAGTTAAACATTTGAATATAGTGTCACACACTTCCTGATGATTATCTAAACAAACTTGATTGAAACAATACCTATTACAAACTGAGCAGAATATTTTATTCTTTGTTGATTCTGAATGCTCTTCCTGAAAACATAACCAACATTTCCTTTTCTCTTCTTCGCACTTATGCTTATCTTTATTGTTATAAGGTTCATTACACTTTTTACAAAAATAAACTGAACCAAGAAATCCTGCCATGGACGAAATCACATCGAAATGGTTACCGTGTTTATACAAATATACTTTTATATCTTTTTCAGGTCCTTTATAAATAACAGAGTTCAAATTTTCTGCACACACAACATTTATCTGAATATTCGTTAGCTCTTCCAGATTTCTTATATCATCCAGTGTGAAACCCTCCTCATTGTAACTACCTAGTTGATTACATAGTTGATTAGTTAGATCTGTTTGTAATTTTCTTCCTTTTCTGATGTAAGTTAGATCAAGTTTTGAGAATTCTTTCTTAAATATTTTCGAGATAGGTGGATTATCTACCGGATATGTTAGAGCACACTGAAAAAAAATGTAGGTTGAAGTAACCTCATATGAAGTTGATTTAACCAAACCACTTTGTTGGAAAAATGGACCACTAAGTTGGTGGATAAATTAACCAAAAACTTTTTGGTTGAAAGAACGAAGCGTTTAGGTGAAAAGAACAAAGGTTTTTAGTCCTTTTAATCAGCAATTTAGTTGCTAATTCCTAACTATTTTAGTTAAATGAACTAAACATCTAGTTGGTACAATCTAAAATTGTCTATGTAATTAACCCAAGAGATATAACTTCCACTACCTTTGGTACATTCCCTCCCCATCCCTCCTTGCGCGTAGGGAACATCCGAGAGGGGCGAATGGTACGGTGAGCGAGAGAGCTGTTCCAAACGACGCACTCTACCTCGCGTTCATGATATTTAACTGTCGCCTCAGATACTTCTGTGCTGTCGTGGTAAGGAATTGAAGAATAGTTTGTATATATACCAATCAGATTTGAAATTTTGATCTCTACTTTTAGGTGATCTTCAAAGTACAGTAGCTTCTTGAGTTATCATTATTTTTTTATTTTTTTTGCAGTACCATGTGGGAGGCACTTAGGAAAATCACTAAATTTCATTAAACTTTACAAAAAACCAGTTTTGAGCCTTAGAGAGGTGTCCGAAAATGAGAGATTCTCGCTCGATCAATACGGGATTCTCCCCGTTGCCACGCTCGGCTCTCGGATCGCGGCTCGCACTATGGTCTGAGACGCATCTCTTTAGATCGGATTTCTTTGAATGATACATGTTTTCTTAGTAATTTTGGTACGCTGAGTTTATATCTGGCCTTATTTTTTGCCTAACATACTTATTTCTTCGAATTTCTGACAGGTAATATTATCGGTGACGCTTAATTGTAATGTATCTTTCTTTGAATGAAACATGTTTCCCGCATAATTTTCGTTCACTGAATTCAATCTTAACCTTATTTTTCATCTGTTATAATTTGTGAATTTCTTTTTTCTGCGATTGTTGTCTTGTTGGTATTGGTTTAAGGTATGTATATGACTACATGCGTTTCTAGGGAGACATTGCTAAAATGATTCCGTACGATAGAAAAATTATTTGGTTAATTCACCCAAAAGTCCAGATCAGTACACAAAAAAATTGATGGGTAAATTAACCAAAATTTTGTTTGGTTAATTTAACAACAAATTTAGGTTGGTTTGCAAAAGTTACTAATGGTTGATTCAACTAAAAATTACTTAGGCAAATTAACATACCTCTTTTGTTGCATCAACCTCATTGGAGGGTGATCCGACAAAAAACACTTAGTTTATTTTACAACTTCATTTTTCTTGGATCAACCAAATAATTTTTTTCCGTGCAACAATCACAGCTCTCGGGCAACATAAATTATCCGTATTTTTTATTTGTGTGATTGAAGACTTGGTTTGTTTAGCTTGAGCTAAATTTAAAATTTTTTGACCCTTTCCACCCTGAGGCATTGCAATTATATCTACATTAAAAGTAGATAATGTAAGATCAAGTTCTTCATTCGAAGTCAAAATTCTTGAAACAGTTTCCATCAATATCTCTACTAATTCTTGCGTTACATTACTTCTTTGATATCTTGTTGATGTAGGTGCACGAAGTTCAGGATTCGTGATGACAATATTTATTCTATCACCCCGTCTAAAGTTGGTGCGTCTTTTTGTTACTTCAATCATTTCTCGAAGAGCTCTTGTTATTAAATCTACTTGTTGATCCACTGAAGGCCCCTGTATTAACTCGGTATTTTTTATAGAAATTGCATAATCACACGAGTAGGCGTTGTACCTTCGAATAAACCTAGATCTAGTTTCTATGATTTCAATAAGATCGATAGTATTACTAGTATTCAGGTTTTCCAATTCTGGTTCAAAATAAGAATCATCAAAGTTAAAAGCCGCATTTATTATTTTATCAATATTTCTAATAGCATCAATCAAGTCTGCTTTCTTCATTTTATAGTATCCTTTTATCTTTCTCTCCTTTGCAATTTTTCGCAATTCTTGAACAGTTTTGGGTTTTGCAGAAGGATGAATATCCAATATACGTAATAATTGATCTTTCTTCATTCTACTGTAACCTTTTATGTTTTTTAACTTTGCAAGTTTTCTTAATTCTTTTACTGTAGTCATATTTTTTGTTTAGACGATTTCAATTTTATTATATTATTTATTAGACAAAAATTTTATAAAGAAAATTATTTTTTCTTTTGTTCTTAGTTTTTTGTATTATTGAGTTGAAATTAATACAAAACTATTCTCTTTTATAAATTCTAGTCTTGTTTTATGATAATTCGATTTCAGGTGAGCATTGTAACTTAAAAATTTAACTATCCTTCCACATTCACATTGTTTCTCAACGAATTTCTTACTCTCTACGTACTTTTTCATTATTTCGTTTCTACATTCTTTACACCAGTGTTGATTTTTATTGAATTCACTCTCTTTTTTTATTTGTTTACACTTCGAACAGCGACGAATATCATAAGCCTCTACTAATTTTAAAATAGTATTTAGTTTAGTAGACAACTCCATTTTTTTACTTTTATTTATATACCGGGTGTCCCAGACCACCCGTCTAGATACTTTTCCTCGAAAACGGCTGGGAGTTGAGATCTGAAACAAAAAAGTCAGATAGGGAATTGACCCCAAAGAATCCAATGAAAATATTTTCAAAGCCCCTCGAGGCCCCCCAGGGGGGTTTTGGGGGGGTTCGAAACACATTTTTCCATTTTTGGCGGAAAAAAGCCTTTAAAAGGTACCGAAATAAGTTCAGATTCTGAAAGAACAACTCATTGCCGACATTTTTGGTTTTATAAATTTTTTCAGAAAACCCCAAATTTTGGGGTTATGGGCCCTTTTGGGGGGAAATTTTCAATCGGCCACTGTGACCACACCATTTAATATTTTTCAAAAAACTAAAAACCATCTGAAAGAAGACATTAAGACCTTTCGATTGATGTGCCACATAATACCTAAATTTGAAAAATTAAGGCCCCCAGGTAGAATCCAAAATTTGTGGGCCTTTGGGCCCCCCCAATTAAATTTAAATCAAATTATACTTATTTTTTTTACAATATCCGTATGGTACAGTATCATAATTAGGTAAGATTACTCTCTTATCGTACTCGAACTTAAATTTTTTCGTTTCTAATTTATTTACTAATTGTTTATTTTTTGGTCTCTCTTGTTATTTTATTAAAGTCGGGGCGACTGAACTCTGCCTCAGTTCAGATACACCCTCCTTTATTAGTTTAATCATTGTTTTACCGTTCAATGTTTCTAAATTCTGATAATTTAACGTGAACCCTTTTATTTTAGTTACGCTTTTTCCAAAATTTTGTTTCATAGTGATAACTTTTAGGACCTGTCGACGCCCATAACTTTATATGCTCGTCCTTCTTGAGCTCATCTGTCCACTCACCAAGCATATCACCCGTCTTAACAGTATTTACTCCGTCATCAAAGTAAAATATTGAATCGGTATCACATCCAATTACAGCCTCACCTAATGAATTTAATTTTTCATACAGTCTTAGTCTCGCATTTGCTGTAGTAAAAAAAGCTAATAATATTAGTGCTAGTATTATTCTCAACATAATAATCCTTAAATTTTAGCTCATTTGAACAGTCTCTTCCGTCAGATAATTTACATTTATATCCGTCAGTCTATCATCTAGTAGTATTTCATAAAATCTTCTAACATCAGTCACATACTCTGCTTGACTCATGTTTTGTCTTTGACCGAATTTTCCCCATAAACTATTTAGGAAAATTTTTTGAAACAGCTTTTTTTACCTGGGTTTACTTCAATTTTTTCAGGGTCCAGATCAATATCCAGTTTCTGTTTTATATCCTCTATATATTCTTTATTTGAATCGTAGTTATGAGGACGGGTTTCTAATTTTTTTTTCATAAAGTTCTTTACATAATTTCTAAATAATTTATTACTTATCTTTTCAAAATGCCACACTTCATAAATTTCTTGAATCTTATAACCTTTTTAAATTGCTGTATTAACTTCGACAGTTGACCAGGCTCCTGTAAAAATTCTTTCATCTTCAGTATGAGGGCATTTACTTATTTTCTTTTTCGCACTTTTTAAAACACAACGGGAACAGTAACTTCTCTTTTTTACCCTTTTTAAACCCTTTAAACCCGGGTAATACAGGATAATATAAGTTTTTAGGAGGAAAAATTTTTACATTTTATTTTTCCCAAAACCATTTTCTATCATTTTTTTCTGGTTTGAAAATCTTTGTTGGATGACCCCAGGATAGAAATCATAAAACTGAACAGTAGGGTACACAGACTATATACGTCAATATACCTAATTTTCTTCGTCTTTGTAGATTTTGCCAATAGTTTAAATGCATTAGTTCTTCCCCCAAAGAAGCATCTCTTGGATTTAGAGGTCCGATTATTTCTGGTTTTTCAGTCTTTTTATACGCTGTCGATTTAGTCCATTCACATTCCCACATCTCGACTAATTTATATCCAGCATCTCTTATTTGATTACTTCTCCCCTTTGGGTTTTTTTCGTAGAGATCTCCCATTTTTTCCCCCTTTTCACATTATTTATTGTACTCTCTTTATAACTTTTTGGGCAACCATCCCAAAAAACATCCGTGATATTGATATACGGTATTACCATCATAACCATCAACTTTTGCGCCACAAATAACTTGTTCGCCACCTTTTTGCATGTTTTATGTTAGAGTTTCCGAAGCTACTCAACCAACTGATTGATTGTTTTTAATATTTTTCTTCTATAGGTTCATTTACAACAGCAACCGTATTATTCCGTATATATATAGATCTGTAGATAGCCATGCATGCACCAGCAATTGTTAAATATTGGAAAGGGTCTATATTCGCTATTTCTAAAAAGTTTTTTCTCATTTTTAAACATCCTTGCCTTAATATATCTACATCCGACCAATATTCGAAGATTTCTTTCTTCATATCAAAAACGAGATTTTCTTGAACTCTTTGCAGATACCATTCCAGAAACTTTCTCCTGCCCTCAGGCTTCATCTGATTAAACAATAATACTTTTTGTCAGGGATAGGTCCAACATAATTTTTATTCTCTTTGGTGTTAAATAAAAGTGGAAAGTATCCTTTCTTCATTTCAATTAAACCAAATGTTTTTGAGAAATCACTCAGAGGTCCATTAACAAAATTACTACTGTCAATAATTTTTTTAAACTTATTGAAGGTATTTCAAGGAGCATAACTTTTGTTCCATTATAAATAGTAAAAGGTTTTAGAGTATTTTCAACACAATATTTTAGAATGAACTGTGTATCATAACCTTTAGCATAGTGTGCTATGCAAGTATAATCTTTATGTTCTTTCGACATTAACCACCCAAAATTCTTCGTTCGTTTTGAATCGAAATCTTTTACCATTAAAATCTTGAGTGATTATCAAATTCGGAATATGAACCCCCGTTTTTGTTGCGCCTCGTAATCAAAAAATAGATTTTTTCTGTATAAGCACATTTAGGTAATTTTGTCTCCTCTAATATTTCATTTCCAGGGGTTTAATATATTCAATAGCTCTTGTTTTTTCATATTTTTTTAGCCATAAAACCCCAAATTTTTTTTCTTCCGCTTTTGCTCTCAATTCGTTCAAATTATAGTCTTTCACAGGTTTAACAAAATGATCCCGATTACCTTTTCACAGACAAAGTTCTCTCTTACATTTTCCACCCTTTGTCTTTTCCTCTGCATATCATTTATGATTTATTATCTCTACTTCTTTAAAACAATTTTGACATTTTTCAAATTTCCCCATTTATGGGGTTCATCAGAGTTCCTAAAACAGATTTTATTACAAGTTAAACATTTTAATATAGTGTCACACACTTCCTGATGATTATCTAAACAAAATTGATTGAAACAATACCTATTACAAACTGAGCAGAATATTTTATTCTTTGTTGATTCTGAAAGCTCTTCCTGAAAAAATAACCAACATTTCCTTTTCTCTTCTTCGCACTTATGCTTATCTTTATTGTTATAAGGTTCATTACACTTTTTACAAAAAAAAACTGAACCAAGAAATCCTGCCATGGACGAAATCACATCGAAATGGTTACCGTGTTTATACAAAATACCTTTTTTATCTTTTTCAGGTCCTTTAAAATAACAGAGTTCAAATTTTCTGCACACAAACATTTATCTGAATATTCGTTAGCTCTTCCAGATTTTTTATATCATCCAGTGTGAAACCCTCCTCATTGTAACTACCTAGTTGATTTCATAGTTGATTAGTTAAACTGTTTGTAATTTTCTTCCTTTTCTGATGTAAGTTAGATCAAGTTTTGAGAATTCTTTCTTAAAAATTTTCGAGATAGGTGGATTATCTACCGGATATGTTAGAGCACACTGAAAAAAAATGTAGGTTGAAGTAACCTCATATGAAGTTGATTTAACCAAACCACTTTGTTGGAAAAATGGACCACTAAGTTGGTGGATAAATTAACCAAAAACTTTTTGGTTGAAAGAACGAAGCGTTTAGGTGAAAAGAACAAAGGTTTTTAGTCCTTTTAATCAGCAATTTAGTTGCTAATTCCTAACTATTTTAGTTAAATGAACTAAACATCTAGTTGGTACAATCTAAAATTGTCTATGTAATTAACCCAAGAGATATAACTTCCACTACCTTTGGTACATTCCCTCCCCATCCCTCCTTGCGCGTAGGGAACATCCGAGAGGGGCGAATGGTACGGTGAGCGAGAGAGCTGTTCCAAACGACGCACTCTACCTCGCGTTCATGATATTTAACTGTCGCCTCAGATACTTCTGTGCTGTCGTGGTAAGGAATTGAAGAATAGTTTGTATATATACCAATCAGATTTGAAATTTTGATCTCTACTTTTAGGTGATCTTCAAAGTACAGTAGCTTCTTGAGTTATCATTATTTTTTTATTTTTTTTGCAGTACCATGTGGGAGGCACTTAGGAAAATCACTAAATTTCATTAAACTTTACAAAAAACCAGTTTTTGAGCCTTAGAGAGGTGTCCGAAAATGAGAGATTCTCGCTCGATCAATACGGGATTCTCCCCGTTGCCACGCTCGGCTCTCGGATCGCGGCTCGCACTATGGTCTGAGACGCATCTCTTTAGATCGGATTTCTTTGAATGATACATGTTTTCTTAGTAATTTTGGTACGCTGAGTTTATATCTGGCCTTATTTTTTGCCTAACATACTTATTTCTTCGAATTTCTGACAGGTAATATTATCGGTGACGCTTAATTGTAATGTATCTTTCTTTGAATGAAACATGTTTCCCGCATAATTTTCGTTCACTGAATTCAATCTTAACCTTATTTTTCATCTGTTATAATTTGTGAATTTCTTTTTTCTGCGATTGTTGTCTTGTTGGTATTGGTTTAAGGTATGTATATGACTACATGCGTTTCTAGGGAGACATTGCTAAAATGATTCCGTACGATAGAAAAATTATTTGGTTAATTCACCCAAAAGTCCAGATCAGTACACAAAAAAATTGATGGGTAAATTAACCAAAATTTTGTTTGGTTAATTTAACAACAAATTTAGGTTGGTTTGCAAAAGTTACTAAATGGTTGATTCAACTAAAAATTACTTAGGCAAATTAACATACCTCTTTTGTTGCATCAACCTCATTGGAGGGTGATCCGACAAAAAAACACTTAGTTTATTTTACAACTTCATTTTTCTTGGATCAACCAAATAATTTTTTTCCGTGCAACAATCACAGCTCTCGGGCAACATAAATTATCCGTATTTTTTATTTGTGTGATTGAAGACTTGGTTTGTTTAGCTTGAGCTAAATTTAAAATTTTTTGACCCTTTCCACCCTGAGGCATTGCAATTATATCTACATTAAAAGTAGATAATGTAAGATCAAGTTCTTCATTCGAAGTCAAAATTCTTGAAACAGTTTCCATCAATATCTCTACTAATTCTTGCGTTACATTACTTCTTTGATATCTTGTTGATGTAGGTGCACGAAGTTCAGGATTCGTGATGACAATATTTATTCTATCACCCCGTCTAAAGTTGGTGCGTCTTTTTGTTACTTCAATCATTTCTCGAAGAGCTCTTGTTATTAAATCTACTTGTTGATCCACTGAAGGCCCCTGTATTAACTCGGTATTTTTTATAGAAATTGCATAATCACACGAGTAGGCGTTGTACCTTCGAATAAACCTAGATCTAGTTTCTATGATTTCAATAAGATCGATAGTATTACTAGTATTCAGGTTTTCCAATTCTGGTTCAAAATAAGAATCATCAAAGTTAAAAGCCGCATTTATTATTTTATCAATATTTCTAATAGCATCAATCAAGTCTGCTTTCTTCATTTTATAGTATCCTTTTATCTTTCTCTCCTTTGCAATTTTTCGCAATTCTTGAACAGTTTTGGGTTTTGCAGAAGGATGAATATCCAATATACGTAATAATTGATCTTTCTTCATTCTACTGTAACCTTTTATGTTTTTTAACTTTGCAAGTTTTCTTAATTCTTTTACTGTAGTCATATTTTTTGTTTAGACGATTTCAATTTTATTATATTATTTATTAGACAAAAATTTTATAAAGAAAATTATTTTTTCTTTTGTTCTTAGTTTTTTGTATTATTGAGTTGAAATTAATACAAAACTATTCTCTTTTATAAATTCTAGTCTTGTTTTATGATAATTCGATTTCAGGTGAGCATTGTAACTTAAAAATTTAACTATCCTTCCACATTCACATTGTTTCTCAACGAATTTCTTACTCTCTACGTACTTTTTCATTATTTCGTTTCTACATTCTTTACACCAGTGTTGATTTTTATTGAATTCACTCTCTTTTTTTATTTGTTTACACTTCGAACAGCGACGAATATCATAAGCCTCTACTAATTTTAAAATAGTATTTAGTTTAGTAGACAACTCCATTTTTTTACTTTTATTTATATACCGGGTGTCCCAGACCACCCGTCTAGATACTTTTCCTCGAAAACGGCTGGGAGTTGAGATCTGAAACAAAAAAGTCAGATAGGGAATTGACCCCAAAGAATCCAATGAAAATATTTTCAAAGCCCCTCGAGGCCCCCCAGGGGGGTTTTGGGGGGGTTCGAAACACTTTTTTTCCATTTTTGGCGGAAAAAAGCCTTTAAAAGGTACCGAAATAAGTTCAGATTCTGAAAGAACAACTCATTGCCGACATTTTTGGTTTTATAAATTTTTTCAGAAAACCCCAAATTTTGGGGTTATGGGCCCTTTTGGGGGGAAATTTTCAATCGGCCACTGTGACCACACCATTTAATATTTTTCAAAAAACTAAAAACCATCTGAAAGAAGACATTAAGACCTTTCGATTGATGTGCCACATAATACCTAAATTTGAAAAATTAAGGCCCCCAGGTAGAATCCAAAATTTGTGGGCCTTTGGGCCCCCCCACGTAAAAAAGTCAAATGGCAAGGTATGGCTTGTGATACATCGATCAAAAGCCCGCAAAGAGTAGAATAAGATGGCGCAATCCAAAATCGTCTACAATCATTATTTTAAAAATGGCGGCCATTTGAAAATTATGGGTGCTCAAAAGTAAGTCCTAGGAAGAGAGCCCAAGGTTGAAAGATACATGGCTTGAAAGGCCTTAAAAATTGCAAACAAATGGTACAAACCGCAAATCAATCCGCCTTTTCAATCAAAAGTTATGACCGATTGAAACTTCAAGTGCTCAATAAGGCCTATTTACGGCTGCTTAAATTTCAATCGGACATAACTTTTGATTGAAAAGGCGGATTGATTTGCGGTTTGAACTATTTGTTTGCATTTTTTAAGGCCTTTCAAGCCATGTATCGTTCAACCTTGGGCTCTCTTCCTAGGACTTACTTTTGAGCACCCATAATTTTCAAATGGCCGCCATTTTTAAAATAATGATTGTAGACGATTTTGGATTGCGCCATCTTATTTTACTCTTTGCGGGCTTTTGATCGATGTATCACAAGCCATACCTTGCCATTTGACTTTTTTTACGTGGGGGGGCCCAAAGGCCCACAAATTTTGGATTCTACCTGGGGGCCTTAATTTTTCAAATTTAGGTATTATGTGGCACATCAATCGAAAGGTCTTAATGTCTTCTTTCAGATGGTTTTTAGTTTTTTGAAAAATATTAAATGGTGTGGTCACAGTGGCCGATTGAAAATTTCCCCCCAAAAGGGCCCATAACCCCAAAATTTGGGGTTTTCTGGAAAAATTTATAAAACCAAAAATATTGGCAATGAGTTGTTCTTTCAGAATCTGACCTTATTTTGGTACCTTTTATAGGTCTTTTTCCGCCAAAAATGGAAAAATGTGTTTCGAACCCCCCCAAAACCCCCCTGGGGGGCCTCGGGGGGCTTTGAAAATATTTTCATTGGATTCTTTGGGGTCAATTCCCTATCTGACTTTTTTGTTTCAGATCTCAACTCCCAGCCGTTTTCGAGAAAAAGTATCTAGACGGGTGGTCTGGGACACCCGGTATAGAACAAATTTAATAAGAAATTTCACATTTACTGAAGTATGAAAAAACTTCCTAAAATAGACGCATAAGACCATTTAATTTTGTTGAATAATAGTTGCATCATTACTGACACTGGGGACATTCACCGTTGTTATTTTATGAATATTATTGAATCTAGGTCCTTTTTTGGGATCTGATTTCATTCTCTTCAATTCATCACGTGTTAATTCCTTAGTTCCTAGTTCTGAAAACACTGGTTTGAAGTCATCATGAAATTTTATATCTTTCAAGGATTTTTTCATATACTTAGATAATTTCTTATCCTTAGCATCTACTATTATGGTTGAGAAGACGTTATTCAATTCTTCAATTCCAGAATTATCATTATATTTTTCAGCTTGAGATTTTATGATTTTCTTATATTTATCCTCCCTCTCAAGTAGAGTTTCAATCAACTCTTGATTCTTAAAATTTGCATATTTGTAAATATCCGACGTCATACTTGTTTGTTGTAGAGCTATAAAGAACTGTTTCATGATAGTCTTCATATTACTGTTGATATTTTTTAAACCGTCTATGGCCTGAATTATTCTCTCTAAATTACATTCCTCGTTCTTTATCAATTCTTCCAATTCTTTATTTTTTGAAATTATCCTATCTAAACCTTCTAATTCACCTTTGAAAGGCATGTATCTTTTTATTTGACTTTCCATTTATTAGACTAAAATTGTATGTTTTTATATTGTATTGTAAAGAAAGGTACTGTAAGGTGAAGTAAGATGAGGTAATATGGTACCGTAATAAGGTAATATTGTATGGAAGTATGGTACAGTAAGGTAAAGTAAAATTTTTATATAAATAAATGAGTCCAGACGAGCTGATTAAAATATTAAAAGAATACGACTTCAAGAAAAATAGTGTTAGAAGTTTTTCTTTGAAATATAAAATAACTGAAAAGACTATTCTGAAATATTTAAAACAGCATAAAATACCGTACAATAATAGGGTCATAAATTATGAAATGCCTAGAAATTGTCTAGGTCAATACACGTTTAAATATGCAAAGCAGTCTGATACGAAGCCTCTGGTTTCTGATGCAAAAAAAGTTAATAATTGTAAAAATCATAGCACGTTTAAGAATGATATGCAAAATAATAATATGAATAATTTTGTCCTTAAATCTGCAAACAATCCTGAAGATGTGAGTAATCAAATGGTATCAAATAAAAAGAACCTCAGCAGAGTGAAAAATTTAACGGAATTTCACGAAAAATATGAAAAGTATTTTCGAGGGTCGTAGTTATGAATTGCCTGTTTTCATAATGTCCGTTTGAACTGTGTTGTACGAATCTGTACGTCAAATTCAATGATCAGAAGTATTGACTCAAGTACAGCGGATGGAGGGCAATTATTCATTCCAAGTCGCGAACATAGATTATTATAAATCTTTGATAAATAACAGAGTCAGTTGGAGTTATGAAAAAGTTTGAAACGGAAACTCAGAAAAAATATGGGCCGTTTATTTCTGCGAAGTAAAATCACGTTTTGCGTCAGCTTCTTATCTCTTGAGAGCGTGACCGAGGTCTCCACAGGAAATGAGTAATGTGTTTTATAGACTGATATCAACCGTTGACTTTAATCCTTCAAGTTTTCGTAATTATTTTCATAGTTATCAACGCTGCTGACACTTGTATGATAAAGACATATCCGGTCAATCTGCAATATTTTTCAACAGATAAGAGCTCAACGTTGTGCAGAGTTTTAATACCATAATCATTGTGTAGAAACATGAAGACTGCGCACGTTCTTTTTTTTATAAGCTTGGTCGGTGCCAGCTCCGCGTTCGTTTTCACTTCCCTTCTTCTTCCCCCCTCTAAAAATGTAAGTATGACCGTAATAACAAATAATTTATTTCTTGATTTCTTTCATTCTTGATTTCTTTTTGATCAAGTCAAAAAAGTTTTATCCCATGTAACATTTATACATCAATTTTGTTCCAATAGATGCATTTTTTTATAATTCTTATTTTATTTTCAAAAATTACCTTTCTTCAGTCTAAAAATATTAATTCAGATAGTAAAAGCGAGCCTTTCAGAACAATTTCTTAAACTTCAATTTTTTATTACATTTTCAAATTTTTTTAAAGACTCTGCTCGACAAAAGGAATAAAATTGAACTTTTAGTAACCTGTAATTTCTAAAAAAATATTAGTATAAAACTCCATGCTACTTACCTCTTGAAAATAGTTATAATAAATTACATTGGTTTAAAATTACTTTGTTAACTGACCTAAAAGTATTTACCAGGGAACCAAGTTAATTGGTTTTTAGAACCGAAAAAATAACTTTTCAACAATTTTTCATGATAATAAAAGTTGTTCTTTTTTTAGCTATTTTAATCGATGTTTTCTAGCTTTTTAAAGTATTATTTCTTACCAGTCCGTGCTAAATTGGGGCTGATGTTATTATTTAAAACTAAAATTTAAATTTCAATGTGTTTTGAAGGTGTACCAAACGTCCTTGCTATTGGAAGCGAAAGAAATTGTTAATGAGAAAGAAAGATCCGAAAATGGAGTCAATGCGAAGATCTACGGAGAATTTAAGGATATCCTGCCATTAAATATAGGCCCTGAAGAAAAAGCAAAACTTATAGCCCGCCGGATCGAAAATGAACAAGATCTTGCAGCCAAGGAAAGAAATATTAATCGGGAACTTATTGAGGAAAACAAAGAGCTGAAAATTCAAACAGTAAGTCGTAATTTAAATAAACTGTTATAAATATTTATAAACAACCATGACGTAATAAAATTATCAAAATTTGCAACTGTGAGATGTAACACGTAACACTGTATTCTCTGGGTAGGAAAAACTTCACGTTTTCATGGACACAAAAATTGAGTTTATAACAAACTTCTTGAAAATTTATTAAATAGAAATTGTTACTTATTTTGATTTATCATAGATAACTTTGAGTTAATACCTAAAGTAAATACCTGAGTTAATGAGTTGATACCTTTGAGTTAATTGAGTTATTTTTTAAATATTTAAAATTTCTATAAATTTTTTTCAAAAAGTATATATATTTATAGGAATACATTGTCATGGAAACCACAAACAGCACAGTGTTGTAAAATTTAACATAAATATTAAAATGAAAGAAATATATATCGTGAAAACAGTTGACCTAACCTGATAAATTTATTTGCAGAAAAAATCGCGAGGTGTCCGTCTGCACAACCTTTTTTAAACTTTTAAGAGTGATTATGAACTCGTAAATTTCTCCCTTATGTTTATTCCTTTCAAAAACTGTAATTGTTAAACATACATGAAAATTACGACTTACTCTTCGTTCGTTTGAAATTGCAAGTTGTACTGTCAGGTTTTGAATTTTTGCATTGCAAACTTTGAGAAAAGCTCTGAGTTCTGCAAGCTGCCCTTCTAGACGGGCTACCTGTTTCTCAACACTGTCGCTCGGTTGGATCAATAAATTCTTCGCGGTTCTTTGCACCTTCAAAAACAAATTGAGACATATTTTTAATTACTAGTTTGAAAAAACAACGTCAGGTTTTGTTACCGTTTACAGTTATTAAGGATAACTGGGGATGAGTTTGTCAGAAAAATCTAAACATCACAATTTGGTTATTTTTTAACTCTCGGATAAAATGCACGTTGATGTCAAACTTTTTACTGCACCTTCGAAACACATTGAAACAAACTTTTTAATTTACTGGTTTCAAAAAATATCGTTAGTTATTACAAGTAGTAGTTATAATGTTAAAATTGTTCAAAAAATAATGGAATCGTGGGAGAATTATTCGTCAAAAAAATCCTGTTCTTCAATCCAAATCAATTATTTCAAAATATTGGAAAAAGAAAAAATGTTATACTAAAAGGAAATTATTTGAAAATGAACAAGAGTTATGAACATTGTAACAAAAATTATGGAGATAAAAATGTTAACTTGGAATAAACTTTTTTGGTAATTATATTAAGTCTACTCTAAGGCATGGTTAGTACAATGTTAAATACATATAATAGGTAGATTAAATATCAGTATTTGCATTTGTACTTACATAATGATTGAGTGGGTCATAGAGCGCCGCTGCGGCGTTTGCAGCAAGGGGCGGTGTAACCACGAACATTTTGAAATCAACTGATTATAATATGTATTTAAAAAAAATTTACCAGGGAACCAGGTTAATTGGTTTTTAGAACCGAAAAAATAACTTTTCAACAATTTTTCATGATAATAAAAGTTGTTCTTTTTTTAGCTATTTTAATCGATGTTTTCTAGCTTTTCAAAGTATTATTTCTTACCAGTCCGTGCTAAATTGGGGCTGATGTTATTATTTAAAACTAAAATTTAAACTTCAATGTGTTTTGAAGGTGTACCAAACGTCCTTGCTATTGGAAGCGAAAGAAATTGTTAATGAGAACGAAAGATCCGAAAATGGAGTCAATGCGAAGATCTACGGAGAATTTAAGGATATCCTGCCATTAAATATAGGCCCTGAAGAAAAAGCAAAACTTTTAGCCCGCCGGATCGAAAATGAACAAGATCTTGCAGCCAAGGAAAGAAATATTAATCGGGAACATATTGAGGAAAACAAAGTGCTGAAAATTCAAACTGTTTGAATTTTCAGCACTTTGTTTTCCTCAATAAGTTCCCGATTAATATTTCTTTCCTTGGCTGCAAGATCCTGTTCATTTTCGATCCGGCGGGCTGTAAGATTTGCTTTTTCTTCAGGGCTTATATTTAATAGCAGGATATCCTTAAATTCTCCGTAGATCTTCGCATTGACTCCATTTTCGGAACTTTCTTTCTCATTAACAATTTCTTTCGCTTCCAATAGCAAGGACGTTAGGTACACCTTCAAAACACATTGAAGTTTAAATTTTAGTTTTAAATAATAACATCAGCCCCAATGTAGCACGGACTGGTAAGAAATAATACTTTGAAAAGCTAGAAAACATCGATTAAAATAGCTAAAAAAAGAACAACTTTTATTATCATGAAAAATTGTTGAAAAGTTATTTTTTCGGTTCTAAAAACCAATTAACCTGGTTCCCTGGTAAATTTTTTTTAAATACATATTATAATCAGTTGATTTCAAAATGTTCGTGGTTACACCGCCCCTTGCTGCAAACGCCGCAGCGGCGCTCTATGACCCACTCAATCATTATGTAAGTACAAATGCAAATACTGATATTTAATCTACCTATTATATGTATTTAACATTGTACTAACCATGCCTTAGAGTAGACTTAATATAATTACCAAAAAAGTTTATTCCAAGTTAACATTTTTATCTCCATAATTTTTGTTACAATGTTCATAACTCTTGTTCATTTTCAAATAATTTCCTTTTAGTATAACATTTTTTCTTTTTCCAATATTTTGAAATAATTGATTTGGATTGAAGAACAGGATTTTTTTGACGAATAATTCTCCCACGATTCCATTATTTTTTGAACAATTTTAACATTATAACTACTACTTGTAATAACTAACGATATTTTTTGAAACCAGTAAATTAAAAAGTTTGTTTCAATGTGTTTCGAAGGTGCAGTAAAAGTTTGACATCAACGTGCATTTTATCCGAGAGTTAAAAAATAACCAAATTGTGATGTTTAGATTTTTCTGACAAACTCATCCCCAGTTATCCTTAATAACTGTAAACGGTAACAAAACCTGACGTTGTTTTTTCAAACTAGTAATTAAAAATATGTCTCAATTTGTTTTTGAAGGTGCAAAGAACCGCGAAGAATTTATTGATCCAACCGAGCGACAGTGTTGAGAAACAGGTAGCCCGTCTAGAAGGGCAGCTTGCAGAACTCAGAGCTTTTCTCAAAGTTTGCAATGCAAAAATTCAAAACCTGACAGTACAACTTGCAATTTCAAACGAACGAAGAGTAAGTCGTAATTTTCATGTATGTTTACCAATTACAGTTTTTGAAAGGAATAAACATAAGGGAGAAATTTACGAGTTCATAATCACTCTTAAAAGTTTAAAAAAGGTTGTGCAGACGGACACCTCGCGATTTTTTCTGCAAATAAATTTATCAGGTTAGGTCAACTGTTTTCACGATATATATTTCTTTCATTTTAATATTTATGTTAAATTTTACAACACTGTGCTGGTTGTGGTTTCCATGACAATGTATTCCTATAAGTATACAGGGTGTAAAAAAAAAGGAGCAGCTCCGAATAACTCGAGTTTGGGTTCGAATTTCAAAAAACGCTGAAACACGGGTTCCATTATTTTGAGGGGGACATCTTGTAGGGGGTTGCCAAATTCCAGGCCCCCCCAGGGGGCCGGGTACGGGGGTCACCGCCCTCCTAAATCACATTACTCAAATGGCGACTTCTAATTTTTATTACATAACTTTGAAGAACATCAAATTCTAAGCATTTTGGCGCAAACCGCAGGTCGATATCGTTTTTCGTGTTCGAGACATCGAAAGTCAAAGTTCGATTTTGACCCATTTTCAAAAATTCATAACTCCCACTAAAAAAGTCGGAATTTAAAAAACTATTAGCTTAAAATGCTCTACAAAACAAGTCCTTTTCAGAAAAAAATACAACTGTCCAGGAAATTTGAATTTTAGGCTCCGAAAAAAATATCCAAAATTTTCGAAAATTTTGAATCGGTGATATTCTTGTAAAACGTCCAGAATCGATAATTTTGGCTTAAAACCTGTTGGCTGAGTCCAAATGAGCGATGCAAAGCTCTCAGAAGTCCCCAAAACCCCATTAAAGCCCGAGAGAGAGGTGTTTCCTAGCTCTAAATTTAGCAGTGTTCTCAATACTGAGTTTGATCATTTTAAAGGTGATTTTGAGACTTTCTTGAGCTTTTAAGCGCTTTGCATCGCTCATTTGGACTCAGCCAACGGGTTTTAAGCCAAAATTATCGATTCTGGACGTTTTACACGAATATCACCGATTCAAAATGTTCGAAAATTTTGAATATTTTTTTCGGAGCCTAAAATTCAAATTTCCTGGACAGTTGTATTTTTTCCTGAAAAGGACTTGTTTTGTAGAGCATTTTAAGCTAATAGTTTTTTAAATTCCGACTTTTTTAGTGGGAGTTATGAATTTTTGAAAATGGGTCAAAATCGAACTTTGACTTTCGATGTCTCGAACACGAAAAACGATATCGACCTGCGGTTTGCGACAAAATGCTTAGAATTTGATGTTCTTCAAAGTTATGTAATAAAAATTAGGGGTCGCCATTTGAGAAATGTGATTTAGGAGGGCGGTGACCCCCGTACCCGCCCCCCTGGGGGGGCCTGGAATTTGGCAACCCCCCTAAAAGATGTCCCCCTCAAAATAATGGAACCCGTGTTTCAGCGTTTTTTGAAATTCGAACCCAAACTCGAGTTATTCGGAGCTGCTTCTTTTTTTTTTACACCCTGTATATACTTTTTGAAAAAAATTTATAGAAATTTTAAATATTTAAAAAATAACTCAATTAACTCAAAGGTATCAACTCATTAACTCAGGTATTTACTTTAGGTATTAACTCAAAGTTATCTATGATAAATCAAAATAAGTAACAATTTCTATTTAATAAATTTTCAAGAAGTTTGTTATAAACTCAATTTTTGTGTCCATGAAAACGTGAAGTTTTTCCTACCCAGAGAATACAGTGTTACGTGTTACATCTCACAGTTACAAATTTTGATAATTTTATTACGTCATGGTTGTTTATAAATATTTATAACAGTTTATTTAAATTACGACTTACTGTTTGAATTTTCAGCTCTTTGTTTTCCTCAATAAGTTCCCGATTAATATTTCTTTCCTTGGCTGCAAGATCTTGTTCATTTTCGATCCGGCGGGCTATAAGTTTTGCTTTTTCTTCAGGGCTTATATTTAATAGCAGGATATCCTTAAATTCTCCGTAGATCTTCGCATTGACTCCATTTTCGGATCTTTCTTTCTCATTAACAATTTCTTTCGCTTCCAATAGCAAGGACGTTTGGTACACCTTCAAAACACATTGAAATTTTAATTTTAATTTTAAATAATAACATCAGCCCCAATTTAGCACGGACAGGTAAGAAATAATACTTTAAAAAGCTAGAAAACATCGATTAAAATAGCTAAAAAAGAATAACTTTTATTATCATGAAAAATTGTTGAAACGTTTTTCTTTCGGTTCTAAAAACCAATTAACCTGGTTCCCTGGTAAATACTTATAGGTCAGTTAACAAAGTAATTTTAAACCAATGTAATTTATTATAACTATTTTCAAGAGGTAAGTAGCATGGAGTTTTATACTAATATTTTTTTAGAAATTACAGGTTACTAAAAGTTCAATTTTATTCCTTTTGTCGAGCAGAGTCTTTAAAAAAATTTGAAAATGTAATAAAAAATTGAAGTTTAAGAAATTGTTCTGAAAGACTCGCTTTTACTATCTGAATTAATAATATTAGACTGAAGAAAGGAAATTTTTGAAAATAAAATAAGAATTATAAAAAAATGCATCTATTGGAACAAAATTGATGTATAAATGTTACAAGGGATAAAACTTTTTTGACTTGATCAAAAAGAAATCAAGAATGAAAGAAATCAAGAAATAAATTATTTGTTATTACGGTCATACTTACATTTTTAGTGGAGGGAAGAAGAAGGGAAGTGAGAACGAACGCGGAGCTGGCGCCGACCAAGCTTATAAGAAAAAGAACGTGCGCAGTCTTCATGTTTCTACACAATGATTATGGTATTAAAACTCTGCACAACGTTGAACTCTTATCTGTTGAAAAATGTTGCAGATTGACCGGATATGTCTTTATCATACAAGTGTCCTGAGTACAAGTATCTTGAGCCTCCGTTGGAGGTCCTCACAGCGTCAGTTTAAGGATCCTAACATCCTTGCGCTTCTGACGTGACAATGCTACTAGGACCTGCATATTATAAGATCCAGTGTTTTCGTTTTTTTCTTTTTTGGGGGGGGGGGGGACAGCAAAAACTCGAGGCCGTTCTGGGGGGGGATCCTGAGCCTCCGTTGGAGGTATTCACAGCGTCAGTTTAAGGATCCTAACATCCTCGCGCTTCTGACGTGACAATGCTATTCGGACTTGCATATTATAAGATCCAGTATTTTCGTTTTTATTTTTTTTTTTATGGGGGGGGGGGGGACAGCAGAAACTCGAGGCCGTTCTAAGCGGAATCCTGAGCCTCCGTTGGAGGTCCTCACTCTGTCAGTTTAAGGATCCTAACATCCTCGCGCTTCTGACGTGACAATGCTATTCGGACCTGCATATTATAAGATCCAGGATATTCGTATTTTTTTTTTTTTTGGGTGGCAGCAGAAACTCGAGGCCGTTCTGGATGGGATCCTGAGCCTCCGTTGGAGGTCCTCACAGCGTCAGTTTAAGGATCTTAACATCCTCGCGCTCTTGACTTGACAATGCTATTCGGACCTGCATATAATAAGATCCAGTATTTTCGTTTTTTTTTTTTTTTTTTTTTTTGGGGGGACAGCAGAAACTCGAGGCCGTTCTGGGGGGAAACCTGAGCCTCCGTTGGAGGTCCTAACAGCGTCAGTTTAAGGATCCCTACATCCTCGCGCTTCTGACGTGACAATAATATTCGGACTTGCATATTATAAGATCCAGGATATTCGTTTTTTTTTTTTTTTTTTTTTTTTTTTTTTTTTTGGGGGGGGGGGACAGCAAAAACTCGAGGCCGTTCTGGGGGGGATCCTGAGCCTCCGTTGGCGGTATTCACAGCGGCAGTTTAAGGATCCTAACATCCTCGCGCTTCTGACGTGACAATGCTATTCGGACCTGCATATTATAAGATCCAGTATTTTCGTTTTTATTTATTTTTTTTTTTGGGGGGACAGCAGAAACTCGAAGCCGTTCTGGGGGGAAACCTGAGCCTCCGTTGGAGGTCCCCACAGCAATAGTATAAGGATCCTAACATCCTCGCGCTTCTGACGTGACAATGTTATTCGGACCTGCATATTATAAGATCCAGGATATTCGTTTTTTTTTTTGGGGGGGGGGGGGGAGGGGACAGCAGAAACTCGAGGCCGTTCTGGGGGGGATCCTGAGCCTCCGTTGGAGGTCCCCACAGCGTTAGTATAAGGATCCTAACATCCTCGCGCTTCTGACGTGACAATGCTATTCGGACCTGCATATTATAAGATCCAGTTTTTTTTTTTTTTTTGGGGGGGGGCAGCAGAAACTCGAGGCCGTTCTGGGGGGGGGGGAATCCTGAGCCGCCGTTGGAGGTCCTCACAACGTCAGTTTAAAAATCCTAACATCCTCGCGCTTCTGACGTGATAATGCTATTCGGACCTGCATATTATAAGATACAGTATTTTCGTTTTTTTTTTTTTTTTGGGGGGGGGGGACAGCAGAAACTCGAGGCCGTTCTGGGGGGAAACCTGAGCCTCCGTTGGAGGTCCTCACAACGTCAGTTTAAAAATCCTAACATCCTCGCGCTTCTGACGTGATAATGCTATTCGGACCTGCATATTATAAGATCCAGTATTTTCGTTTTTTTTTTGTTTTTTTTTTTGGGGGGGGGGGGACAGCAGAAACTCGAGGCCGTTCTGGGGGGGATCCTGAGCTTCTGTTGGAGGTCCTCACAGCGTCAGTTTAAGGATCCTAACATCCTCGCGCTTCTGACGTGACAATGCTTTTTGACCTGCATTCTTAAAACAACATAATATATCAAAGCCAAAGTAACAACTCCCAAGAATGCTGAAGAATTCGCCAAATGTGTGGCAGATTGTTATGGAGAATTATGTGAGGAGATCCATTCAAGACTTTTAAAGCGTGCTGAGGGACTACCCATTACGACTGGTTTTTTAATGGACCCGTGTGCGGGAATGGCAGTCGATATAATCTATGGCGTTTATAATTTCAAAAAGCAAAAACATACTGAAAGTACATAACTGCAGTGTGTCAAACGGGTAAATCATTATCTCAGGTATCATTATAAGAAAAAATTGAAAATTCTAAACGCAAAAACTTATTAAAGACCATGAAAATAAAATATTTTGTTTTGTAGATATCGTAGTGATTTTTGTTAATTTTTCCTGATATTTTAGAGGTATCCTCATCTGCACGCTTGAACGCTTGTTAAAAAATACTGAAAAAATACTTAAAATAAGCATGGAATCAGTCAAAAATTAAAGGTTTATTTTAGACATATTTTTCAAGAAATTTTGGATTTGGTTTTTTCGGTTAAATTCATATGAAATGAGGACAAATTTGAAAGATAGATGGACTGTCCTCAACGAACCGCTGAGCTATGAGTTTTTTATTTATTGAATTTTTTTGGTTGAAAAAAGGGTGATTAGTCAGTTTTGGAGAAGTGGTCGAAAGTAATCTAGGCCTTTGAAAATGTGTAAAAAAACGAGTAAATCTTAACTTTAAAAATTTATATCTTGGCTGCACGCATGCGTGCAATGAAAAAATACGGGGAGAGTACTTGAAATAAGTCTAAAAATAATGGAAAAGTGAAGGTTTATTTTAAGATAAATTTTTCAAGAAATTAAGACTTTCGTTTTTTTTTGGGTAAAATTGATGTTAATTTGAGAGTTAGATGGACTGGGGTGGATGTACCCATATAAAATAAATTCTAAAAAATCAAGCAAAAAATAATAAAAAACATGTAAAATTTTAACTATTCAAATTTTCGGTAATGCCTGAACCCTTGTGCGCAGTGAAAAAATACAAGAAAAATACTTGAAATAAGTCTGAAAATAATGTAAAAATGAAGGTTTATTTATAGATTTATTTTTCAAGAAATTTGGGCTTTATGTTTTTGGGTTAAATTGATATTATTTTTGGACAAATTTGACAGTTGGGTGGATTGGGGTGGACGTACCCTTGTACTACTCATGCCCCCTTATTATTTTGTCTGCATTAAGACTCATACTTATTCGTCTTAAAAAAGACCCTTTTTATATGAAAATTCTAAATATGTCTTTTTTGACGATGCTTCCAAAGAGAAAACAACCAAATGGACACTCAAAGGTCGAAAGAATTAGAGAGACAAGTGAGGGGAAACGAAGGATTGTCACCTTAATTGAGAGGGAAAAAGAGAGAATTGCTCTCGGTAACAGACAAAGAGAGCGCAAAAAAGAGAGGAACCTAGCAATTAAAAAGATCAACAGAATAAGTTTTGATAGAAAAGATAAACTGAAACCGCTCGCTCGGTCAATGTCTTGTCGTCGCTTGCTCACCCTGCCGTTACACAATGGATGGTGATTTACGCTTTTCTGGACATTGAATGCTTCTGCTTTTAACTTCAAAAAAAGCTCTGCTCCGGTATTATTTAAGAAAGGTCAGTAACACTGTATCTTTGAACCTTCCTTGAGAAATTGCTGAAAATCCTCGTCAAGGTTTAGGCCATGTGTTTCCGATTTGAACGTGAAACTTCTGAATCGTACCTTTTGGATCTATTGATAATTTCTGATTATCTTTCCTGTAAACCGTGTCCGGAAAAATCAACGTCCCGACTTCTCTGCGCGCCGAACGTCACCATTCAACACACTCGACGCGCTACGGGGCTCAACACTCAACAGCTGAACCACTAAACGCTGCGCTGTGTAGATATGTTTACCTCCGCAAACGAAACATTCATCAAAAAAGGTGAGCGTGCGTATGAGTGAAATAAAAGAGAGCGAGAGTGGTCGAGATGGGTGCAAAAGTGTTACTCTTTTGGAAAGTTAGAGAGGGAGAGAGAGAGAGAGAGAGAGAGAGAGAGAGAGAGAGGGGGAAAGGGGGGGAGACGAAGAAGCAGACAGACAGACAGACAGACAAAACAACAGAAGGGGAGAGAGAGAGAGAGAAAAAGAGAGAGAGAGAGAGAGAAGAGAGAGGAGAGAGAGAGAGAGGGGAGAAAAGGGAAAAGGGGGGAGGAGAAAGGGGAAAGAGAGGGGAGAGAGAAGGAAAAGGGGGAGAGGGGAAAAGAGAGAGAGGGGAGAAGAGAGAGAGAGAGACAGAAAAAAGACCGAAAGGAAAAGAGAGAGAGACAGAAAGGAAAAAGAGAGAGACAGAAAGGAAAGAGAGAGAGACAGAAAGGGAAAAGAGAGAAAAGAGAGAGAAAAAAAGAGAGAGAAAAAGAAGAAGGAATAGAGAGAGAGAGAAAGAGATAAAAAGAGAGAGAGGGGAGAAAGAGAAAAGAGAGAGAGAGAGAGAAGAAAGGGGAGATTTGAGAGAGTGAGAGGGGTTAGGTTTTTTAAGTTTTAGGGAAAAAGGGGGCAACGGAAAAAAAAACAAAGGAAACATACGCGAAGTGAGACGGAGACAAGAATGGTGGTGGTGTAGGGTGTGCGAGAAGCGGAGGGGGAAAGCTCTAAGTTAAGAAGTTGGACAGGGACAGCAGTGTTGGATGCTCGTAGTGGTCATTGATTAGGATACGAACGGTGTCGTGTCATGGTCCATCGACTCACTAAACCACCAAGACTGAACTCCCCCCCCGGATCCCTCATTCCTCACCCTCACCCTCGACCTCAACCCTCCGCTACCCCTATGTATTCTTGCTCGTAACCCCAAAGCGCACCACTCCTCCTTCTGTCGTTCTCATTCCATCATCTTTTCGACCTACCCTCTGGCACGGCTCCTTGAACATAGACAACACCCGACACTCGGTCCCTTAAACATAAAGCAACACGTAACGCCTTGAACAATACAGTGCGAGGATGGGATACTTTGAAGGAGGTCTAGGAAAACTCTATACTCGCCCAATTTTTTATGGATGTCTTTCAAGTACAGATTATAATGTTGGCATCATCACAACTTCCGTGTCTAATCCCAGGTAAAACTGGTCCATGCAGGTCCATAACCAATGCCCTATACCGTATGGATATGTATGGATTCGCATGGATAAGTATGGATATTATATGGATACACGTATTGATATCCTTATACGATTCCATTCAATATCCATATATATCCACAAATATCCTTATGGATCCACTTATATCCATACTCTGTATTGGGAATTGATTATGGACCCGTATGGACCATTTTTATCAGATGAGCCTGTGCTGAGCCGAAGCGTTTAGCACCCTTAAAATGCTAAAAAGGTAGGTGCAGTTTCAATTTTCGTTCTTATTTTCATTTTTCTGTTTTGATTTGACCTGCAAACTAGAAGCTGACATATTTTCGTGTCTAACGTTCCCAAGTAGACTCAGCAGTGGTGTACGCGGGGGGGGGGGGGGGGGGGGGGGGGGGGGGGTTGTTAAGGGGGCTTAAGCTCCCTTCTCTGGTTTCTAGGGATGGCGGGAAAGAAGGGAATGATTTTCAGTCAAACGCTCATTATTAGTGCAAATCGCTACCAACAGAAATCCAGCTTACGCCACTGAGACTCTGACTATATAATTCCAGGACCAAAATGAAGAAAGAGCATGAAATCATATCGGATTGAAAACGGTAGCCATCATATCGGAAAAAAGTCGCATTAAACCGATTGTTGAATGAAATTTCAGGGAATCTGATGTTTGCTGATTCCTTCACTCCCAAAAATTACAAAACGGCAGCACTTAGCTATTTGTTGTACTTCACAAATAAAATGATTGTAATCTTTGCTTCAACCGGTAGAGTAACCGATGGATTGTAAAATGATATCAACCCTCTAAGGGCCAGGTTAATTAAAAAGAAAGTCACTCTTCCGTTTATATACGGAAGGTAGGTAACTGTTCGTACTCGGGGGAGTTGGAATGGCCTATACAATACATTGAAGGCGCCCGAAGAAATCTTATCATTGTAAGTGTTTTCATCGATAATCGCGTTGATCCGGAATGGAGACTGAATCAAGGTGAGATAGACTAGAGGAGAAAAACGAGTATACTCGGGCTTGGTCATAGGTGGATTCAGCAATCTGGCAACTGCGCATTCCTCTCATTTGGATGTATGATAAACAATCGATTCTTGGAGGGACTACAGCCCCATAAAAAATCGATTATTTCTCATGCAATCAAATGTGGAGAATACACTGTTGTCAGATTGCTAGATCCGCCAATGGGCTTGGTCCGTAAAGGGTTACGTGCAAAACGGCAGAACTTAGCAATTCATACTTCTCAACTGATTTGATTTTAATCTTAGCTTTAACCGGTTGAGTAATCGATGGATTATAAAATAATATTAAATAGACGCATATAAAAGGCAGCACTAAGCCATGTTGTTATACTTCTCAACTGAAATGATTGTAATATTTGCTTCAACCGGTGGAATAACCGATGGATTGTAAAATGATATTAAATATAGACGCTAAACGGCAGCACTGCAGATTATGCGCCTGCGCCCATCAGGTGTGGTACGTATACGATTGTTTCGCTTTTTACATCCCATATATATTATACAGCTTCGCGGGCTCGCGTTAATTTAGGTTAGGTGCGGTACTATCCCGGATAGGAGTCCTGAAGTCCCGGACAGGAGGACGTTACATAATTATGGGATCAATTATCCGATCCGAGTGCTGAGACTGACAACAATAACAACAACGACAATTATAACATAGTTAGTTATCGGAACCATTCGCTGTTCACTGGACGCGAGACTTCATATTCCAGCTCTCGGGAGAGCATATAATTCGAAGAGGAAGAAGATGAAACACGGGTGGAGAGGTGAAGGGAGGGGCAGACGGGGGGGGGGGGGGGTAATGGTGAAATAGAAAAAAAACAAAACAGAACAAATACAATATTCTGAAAATGAACGGAAATGATGTTTATAAAATGTCAAAACGGTCTGAACGCGAGAACCAGAGATGCGTGAAATCTGTTTTTGTACACCCGTTCCACGACAAGGCTCGCTTGCTATAGCAACCGTGCGCGATGAGTCATCGGTGGAATTGAGAAAAGTGAAATTATCGGCAAATTTGCTATTTTCAAATGATGAGAGGGTAGGTTGCGGGGGGAGGGGGGGATCGACAAATTGACGAAGCCTTTTCACAAACTTTTATGCTAAAAACTACTTGCTTCTAAAATTTCGTAATCAATTCTTTCAGTAAAATGTTATTCAGTTATTCTTACACCATTTGTCTTACTACGGGATACTCACTGAGCGTAATCCACACGTAATAATTTAACTTATTATAAATAGGGACATCTACACCCATTCAGGTGAAATTAATTAATTAAAGCTAGAGTCTGCCATAAGGCGACTTTCCGTCTCGTCAGTCTAAACAGTTGACAAGTTCGAATATGAAGGTGCTTTCCACAGTCCACACTGCTTAGTCTATTCGATCTTTTTCATGGGTTTTAATGGATAAAATTCAACGTTGCCAATTGGCACTCTCCACCAGTGTTTTCAACGCATTTTATCGATGACCCAAAGTCACAGAACGCGAACATCATCTCTATCGATAACGTCGCTCAGCTCATTGTCACACGACTGTTAACATTTCTCATACGAAAGTAGTTGAAAATTCTGCGAACTGACAATTAACGAGCAGACTTGGGATTTGTGCAATAACGCGTTGTGAAATCTAGCAACGTTTCACTATGTATGTTTAAACCCTAGAAAAAGGTCGAATTCGAGGGTGATCTTTGCACACCATAAAGTTCTATATTAATTTGTCATGTATCAACCTCTTTTGGGCCAAGCCCGAGTTTACTCGTCTTCCTCCTCTAGTCTATTTCACATTGCTCCAGTATCATGATTCAGAATAACCGCAATTATGGATGTAGACACTTGCAAGATAAGGTTTCGTTCGTGTGCCTTCAAATCCTCGTGTAGGCAATTCCAACTCCCCCGAGTACGAACAGTTAACTACCTTCCTTATTTAAATGGAAAAGTGGCGTTCTTGTGAATTAACCTGGTCTATAGAAGGTTAAAATGGACAAACATGACCGTTGCCAAATGCCAGATTGCTAGCCTTGCCTCTGAATTTATGGATATGAAACTCGGGTAATGAATAAACTTATGTAGGTGTTCTTATTGACTATGTAAAAATATACCTATTGCACAAAAGTGTGCAAAGTTAAAGCTCCTATTTTCAGACACTTTTTCAATTCTTTCCTCGTGGAATGACATTATTTGTTGGAGTCAGACTACACTTTGTGTTAGTTCGAAGATCAATCAGCTGAAACGTTTTTCACGGAAAATGTTACCTTAAAATCGACAAATAATTACGTAATATTGTAATGCAATGATACGTATAGGCGTAGGTGTCATGAACTCTTCATCTATATGTGCTTGTATATTAAATGAATTCAAACGGTAATCCGGTCCACTTTCAATCAGGATTTGTGATTTAAATTTAGAGAAATGAATTTTGTCCTGCCACTTAATTTCAAGGTCGGATCAATTTGACATTTTAACCACTCAACATCCTTTTGGTTGCAATGGAGCTGTTGCAAACTTTTGCTACAGGCTTATTAATAGCTGATTATGGGTTATTACCCTGTAAAAGTAGCGATTAGCGCACTAAAAAATCACGAAATCCACTCCTAAACTCACAAAATGCTTTTAAATGCGAGACCGTAATGGCGGCCGAGGCCGCGGTTTCCTTATGGCAATTGTATGGTTCTTCTTCTTCTTGTGTGGTGTTGCGAGAACACCTCGTGTAGATGGCGCTGATTGAAGATAGGGAACCCCAATGAAAACCGCGGCCCCGGCCGCCATTACGGTCTCGCGTTTAAAAGCATTTAGTGAGTTTAGGAGTGGATTTCGTGATTTTTTAGTGCGCTAATCGTTATTTTTACAGGGTTTTACCCCACAATCATCTATTAATAAGCCTGTAGCAAAAGTTTGCAAACAGCTCCATTGGGGAAAGCGGACAAAATTGTTTCTCATTTAAGATGCAGTTCTATCCATAAGCTTCCTTGCAAAACAAACGGTTGGATTATACGTACGAATTGAAATATAATTATAATGCCCATAGCAATTTGACTGGGATTTTGCAAGATACATTAATTCCATCTAAATTTTATTTGATTCATTTATGTATGCAATATCACCATGCATACATCATAAGTGTATATAGTTGATGAGATCAAAATGATGAATTTGTGCTCCCCTTTCCGTATTAAGTTTGTAAATGAAATTCGTGTGAAACGATGTTGTTTAACCAATTAATCAACTCGGATGAAAGTTCAACAATTTGGAGTCTCCTCGGCCATGAAAAAAAGGCGAGGAAAATGTACTAAAAAGTAAGATTAAATGGGAGTTTTAGGAAAGCAAAGAAAGCGCCCAACGGTAAGGCCGCAAGTGTCGGGTCTACACAGTAGACGTGTTGGAATACGTTGTCAAACTTCGGATGAGAAAAACTCACCTCTATCCGACTAAGCGCAATGTAAAAGCAGACGTACTTTTTCTTGAACATCAGAGTTTTCAGATAACGGCAGAAAGTTTCCCTACTACCTATATTTAGTTCAATGTATAACATGCAGATTTTCCTACAACATCATTGTTGCCAAATTATGGGGAGGGGGACTTGCCCATACTTTCTAACTTGTCCATACTTTTAAGTTCAATGAGTGTTTCAACCTGCATATTTCTATACTATCTATATCGAAGATAACTATAGCTTTAGTTAACATTTGTTTAGTTGCTCCATTCTGTGACTTAACTTGACTTAGCAGTTGCTTGTCATATCTAGAAATTACGATCTCGTAGCTTGAATTAACGGATTTTAAAATGGCGTTTACGACTTTATGAGTGCTGTTTTTGAACTCACTTGATTTCAGTGGCGAAGCGTGCGAATTTTCAACATTCCTTTCTCCCATTTAAATACATCAGAAAGGTCGAAATGCGGGGTCATCGCCGATGACTGAAACATTCGACTTTTTTGGTGAATTTAAATGGAGAAAATACATTGTCGCCACTGCTTGGTTTATTTTTTGGTATATTACTTAAGGTTCAAATCCTTTGGAATGCGCACATTATAGTTGTTGCGTCTTTTTTCCATTCAAATCTCCCGCCCCGCGCAACATTCAGTCCGCGAGTATTCGGACATAGCAATCAGATCGCACCACTGATCAGCGGCAATCAACTGGCCGCGAGCCACGGATTGATGCGCCGCCGGCGACCTCATACAGAGCGCGCAGCCTGCCGATTCACCCCGTTTGACCCTTTAGATCGCCCCTCGCGCGGTCCCTTTTTCTCAAACGCACGTTTTGGTGGTTTCACAAAATGAACCAACCTATGTTCAATCCGACACAAACCTTTTTTGTGATTTGCGACCGTTAATTACCTTTTTGTTAACTGTCCAAAAGCGCATATCTTGCATTGCATATTCAATTGCATTACAACGACCCGTCTGCTCGACCGTTGTTGTGACGATGTTATTCGGCGATGTGAAATTCCGTCTATACGATTTCGACCCTTGCTCGATAAATCGATAATTGCATCTCTCGATCTTTCGGCGAAGTGCAATTCCGCCAAAGATTACATTTTCAGTCAATTGCGTTCGGTTTGGTACGGCCGTTCCTGACAATTTATTTCTTTTCTTTCTTTCTTTTTAACCGCGATGCATTTCCGCGAATAAACTTGCTTCCGCAATTTCCCTACGACGCAAACCCGTAGGAAGGCCCTTTCGATTAATTTCATTTATTTCAATCGCTTTCATTTGCATAAAAACTATTTCTCTCGCTTTACCTTTTACTTTCATTTGAACTTCGTGAATTCATATTCTCTCGTTCTTCAATAACTCGCGCATCTTTTAGTTCTTGATTCTCTTCGATATATCGATTCACTCTATATCGATCTGTCAATCACTCGCAACCGTTTATTCTATTTTTCGTTCTCGCGTTTTCTATAGATCGATTCGTTCTACATCGACCGATCTATCGCTTTCTCATTGTCTCTTTCGATTAACTGTTTCGATTCATATCGATTCTTTTTCCTTCGCGTTTCCCCGGTCTTTTCTTCTCCCGAGTGGCGCTCCACTTGGCTGCCTTTGGGAACTATCCCCGGGATGACCTTTTCTCTTTAATAATTCAATATTTTACAGTTCTCTTTCGCGTTTCCTTTCTCGCTTTACGTTTCAACTTGACACTTTCGTTTTCAGCTCTTTTCTCTTTTCTTTCTATGGTCCTCCGCTCTCTCAAAACTAAACATGATCCTATCGGTCCGGATTTAAATAATGGATTTAAATGAATTTAACTGAATGAACGACACATAATCCTTTTGTCCGAATTTTATTGAATTTAGTTTGATCCAGTCCTATGGTTTTCTTTTCTTTTTCTCATCATACTCAATCAACAATCGCTTTTCATTTTGCATCATTCGCATCATTTTGAACATGTCTTCCGACGATCAAATTCCGAAAACAGTTCAAACAATGACTCAGTCGAAAGCTTCACAACAGCTCGACATTCTTTCAGCTAAACGCCAAGACGCTTATGCAAGACTTACCGCCCTTTGGAACACGTCTAAAAAGCTGACCAAAGAGGATTGCAACAAATACGCAGGATTATTGAAAAGACTCGAATCACTTCGAGATCGATTCGATACCATCCAATTCGAGATAATCGAAATAAACGCATATCTCCCTAGAACCGACCGACTCGAAGTCGATAAGGTCAGTGCGAGTTTTGAAGATGTCGCTCAACACATCGAAGCTACGTTCATGGGTCTCAACCCCCCTCTCGTCACACCCAGCCCTCAACGGACGGCACCTGCGCAATCCGATTCCTTGCCAGTTTTCCGGTTACCCAAACTCCAACTACCACACTTTTCCGGCAAAATCGAAGACTGGTTAAGTTTCTCGAACATTTTCAAAATTTCGGTTCACTCAAAAACCGAATTTTCTTCACAGGAAAAATTCCAATACCTTTTGAGTGTACTTGAAGGCGAAGCTCACGATCTCATCAAAGGTTTGGACATAACCAGTGCAAACTATGCAATCGCTTGGGATTTATTAACATCCAAATATCACAATGAACGGCGTTTGATAACCCTTCATTTGACCAGTTTACTCGATCTTGATGAACTGAAAAACAACGCATCTTCAATTTCGCATTTTTTGGTAAAGTATCGAGAACACTCGCAAGCTTTAAAAGCTCTGAAAAGAGATCTCGGTGATCGCAACGATCTTCTTGTCCTCACTTTTCTGCGCAAATTTCCGCCCTTCCTCCGTAAACGCTTCGAAGATTTTCGTGGAGCGAAGACAGAATTTCCCGAAATCAAGGAGGTCATCTCCTTTCTCGAAAAGGAATGCATCTATCTCGATGATATTTCCTCATCGCACCACCGGAGTAGCAAAGTTCTCTTCACCTCTGAAGAAAGTATCGCTCCGCTCAACTCGTGCTCAAACAACTTTGAACGCGACATTGATAACGGCTCAAACCATAGTGAGTGCACTTATGAGTGCTCACTTTGTCAACAAGCTCACGAGCTTTTTCATTGCGATGACTTTCGAGATCTACATCCTGTCGATCGTCACTCTTACGTCAAAGAAAATAATCTTTGTTTCAATTGCCTCAGAGATCATCCATTGAGCCAATGCTCATCTCAAAGCACATGTAGACGATGCAACAAAAGACATCACACTCTTTTGCATCTCCACGATGACCTCAGAGAATCATCGCCGAAACGCACCTCAACCACCGAGGATGCCGAAACTTTCACGGCGCTCGCTGTAACCCGCTCGACACCGAGTAACGCAACGGCAATGACAACGGACTCACTCGTCAATCATGACACCGCTCCTAGAGTAGCTCTATTTTGCAGTCGCAACTTCGCACCAAGGCGAAAACCCTTGCCAGCGAAAAAATTACCGCGTCTCTCATTCGTATGCACCGAGAAGCAAACTGATAAGAGACAAGTTTCAAAAGCTAACACTCGCTTCAATTCTCGCAGCCACAGTCACATGACTCATGTTGACCAATCGCAACAAAATTTCTCAAATCCCTCTTTCGGCAAACTCTCTTCAAAGGGATCCGCCACCCCATGGCAAAGTCGAGGTACATCTTCACGTACCCTCCACACGCTTCCGCTCAGTCGCCGAGCTCGTAACGCAGAGCGCGCGCGACGCTGGCGCCAAGGGACGCTCCTTAGGCCCAGCCCCCCCTCTACGTCTTATTTCGAACCGTACCGGTTCAAGGCGGGGAGTGATGTTGCGTCTTTTTTCCATTCAAATCTCCCGCCCCGCGCAACATTCAGTCCGCGAGTATTCGGACATAGCAATCAGATCGCACCACTGATCAGCGGCAATCAACTGGCCGCGAGCCACGGATTGATGCGCCGCCGGCGACCTCATACAGAGCGCGCAGCCTGCCGATTCACCCCGTTTGACCCTTTAGATCGCCCCTCGCGCGGTCCCTTTTTCTCAAACGCACGTTTTGGTGGTTTCACAAAATGAACCAACCTATGTTCAATCCGACACAAACCTTTTTTGTGATTTGCGACCGTTAATTACCTTTTTGTTAACTGTCCAAAAGCGCATATCTTGCATTGCATATTCAATTGCATTACAACGACCCGTCTGCTCGACCGTTGTTGTGACGATGTTATTCGGCGATGTGAAATTCCGTCTATACGATTTCGACCCTTGCTCGATAAATCGATAATTGCATCTCTCGATCTTTCGGCGAAGTGCAATTCCGCCAAAGATTACATTTTCAGTCAATTGCGTTCGGTTTGGTACGGCCGTTCCTGACAATTTATTTCTTTTCTTTCTTTCTTTTTAACCGCGATGCATTTCCGCGAATAAACTTGCTTCCGCAATTTCCCTACGACGCAAACCCGTAGGAAGGCCCTTTCGATTAATTTCATTTATTTCAATCGCTTTCATTTGCATAAAAACTATTTCTCTCGCTTTACCTTTTACTTTCATTTGAACTTCGTGAATTCATATTCTCTCGTTCTTCAATAACTCGCGCATCTTTTAGTTCTTGATTCTCTTCGATATATCGATTCACTCTATATCGATCTGTCAATCACTCGCAACCGTTTATTCTATTTTTCGTTCTCGCGTTTTCTATAGATCGATTCGTTCTACATCGACCGATCTATCGCTTTCTCATTGTCTCTTTCGATTAACTGTTTCGATTCATATCGATTCTTTTTCCTTCGCGTTTCCCCGGTCTTTTCTTCTCCCGAGTGGCGCTCCACTTGGCTGCCTTTGGGAACTATCCCCGGGATGACCTTTTCTCTTTAATAATTCAATATTTTACAGTTCTCTTTCGCGTTTCCTTTCTCGCTTTACGTTTCAACTTGACACTTTCGTTTTCAGCTCTTTTCTCTTTTCTTTCTATGGTCCTCCGCTCTCTCAAAACTAAACAATAGTTTTATTGCTGAAGCAAAGTTTAGCAAAAATACGCTTTTAACCTATAGCTCCTTAGCTCACATTTACTTCACGTGTAACAGTCTAGAAGTCTGTATATTGGGTTCAATGTAAGTTATACAAAGGCGGCACGTGATATTTACCAACATCGTATTTCGACGATTTAAATCCTTGAAAAAGGTCGAAACCAATCCAGGTTTGCAGTATACTCCCCCAAATAGATATTCCACATAAATTTAAACGGATCACGTATACATTGTTACCAAATTTCACGCGATACTATCTACCAAAAATAAGCGTATTTTTCTTTACCATCTGGCAACGTGGGTTTTCTTAGCGTGGTAGCCAAGGCTGGACAAGGAAAGGCTGCAGAAGAAAGGGTGGTGGTTATAGGTTGGGGGGGGGAGAGGAGAAAAGATTCTCGGAACGAGGAGAAAAAGCGTGTTATACTTATAAAAGCTGCAACATAACTTAAAACACAATATTATAAGAGGGAAGGCCAGCTGAGAGGGGTTGGGGGAGTGGGGATGAAGAAGAGAGGGTTAGGAAGAAAGAGGCGGAGGGGAAGAAAAAAAGAGAAGAAAGTTGGACGAAGGGGGTGGTTGTTTTAATTACTCTTGGCCACAGAGTATTCTTTCGCACCACGTGTGTAATTTAGTCTCAGCCCCAAACCACCGCACAGAACACACACATCTCATATTTTCAGCCATGAAAGCTCGAGTGGTTAACCCCTTAAAGGCAAAGCCCGAGTATACCCGTTTTTCTTCTCTATAGTCTTTTTCACATTGTTTCAGTCTTCATTCCAGATAAACGCAAGTATCGATAGGTTTCTTCGGGCGCCTTCAATGCGTTGCATAGGCAATTTCAACTCCTCCGAGTACGAACAGTTAACTACCTACCCTTCATAAACGGAGGAGTGGAGTTCTTTTGAATTAACCTGGCCCTTAAAGGGTTAAAGTAGGGTCCAAGGAGAGTGCATAAACTCTATGGAAAATGGATGAGCCGCCTACCACAGAAAAATGTGTTCAAAGGCAAAAATTTCAGTTATATGACTTTTTTCGAATAGGATGTTTATTGAGCTGCAGATATTTGCTGAAAATCTACAAAATTCGCTCCGGAACGAAAATAATGGAAATGCTGGCACAGTGACCATACTCTCTGATAGCAATACCACAATTCTCTGGTAAAAGTACCAGACTCTCCAAGGTTAACATTTCGTTATGCTTCTGGTAAAATATGTATTACTAGAATTTTGGAATTATTTTTTTCATTATAGTTCAAAATTTCTCGAAGTGAAATGCTCGTGAGATTTTGTGCAAATTTAATCGCAGTTAAACTTAATTTTTCATGGGAAATCTGGATTCCATCCATGAGCGAAGATCAACCGCTTCCGCTAGGCCCCACTAGAGCCTCTGTACCATGTGTTTACATTCTGAGAGCCGTTTTTGTGTTTTTGTCCAATGTAAAGATTACAGTTCCGTAGAGTTTCTGGTGGTGTAATCTTTCACTGCCTTTGTTGATCGACATTTTTTTACGCTTTTAAAGGTTCTTTTGGGAATTAAATAGACATTCTTGAGGTGCGTTCAGGATTAAAATTAACAAGCTCATCGACTTTTTGCCTTTTTATTCGTAAGAACAAAGTGACACTTCTTCGTTTGTAAACAAATTTGCGAAAAAAACATTTCGGCCCTCAGAGCCGAAAACTCATGACCAATCAGAGGTTGACCACCATCTTGTCTTATCCCTCTTCATATAGGGACTCTAGGATCCACGGATCCCACGGTGCGGCGATAGGAGATGAAAGGGGGTGGTGGTTGCTACCGCTAGGGTGGAGGGGAGTGGAGGGTTGAAGCAGGCAGGGTGTCGGGTGGGTGGGTGGCATAGTTCAATGTGTTTCTTATCCTTGCTCGTTGTTAATATAATGAAACTTCTAGCTGTGACGCGCTCCGCTCCGCTCACCGACACCGCTTCAATGTTAGTTTCTTGAAATGAACGCCACGCGGCGGCGGCGGCTCGGACGCGCGACGCTCAACGAAAAACATCTCCTGCGTCTGATTTTTGACCGAGCTTCCTCGCACTTACAAACACACACACAACACACGACGACTTACGATTCACGCTCACACACAGGGGGCGAACCGTGAGCGTTAATTCCTCACTTTTATTGTTTTAATTATAACGTCTCTGTCTCTCCTTCCCCTTTTAATTAAGCTCTTTCCTTCTGTCCATTCCTCTCTCTCTCATTCTCTCTCTCTCTCTCTCTCTCTCTCTCTCTCTCTCTCTCTCTCTCTCTCTCTCGCATTTCTTATGTCTTTCGCTCACTTCTATTTGTGTCGTTCTCGGGTTTTCATTATCTCTGCTTCCCTCGATCTATAATACTCTCCTCCCCTTTTCCTCTCCCTCTCAATTTTTATCCTTAATTTCTCTGACATTTTCTTGTTTTTTTGTTTCTCTTATTTTCTCATTCTTTACACAGTTCTCTCTCTTTCTCCCTCTATCTCTCTCTCTCTCCCCCTCACTCTTTCTCTCTCTCTCTTCCTTCCTTTCTATCTCTCTCTCTCTATTTCTCTGTCTCTGTATTTCTCCCCCCTTCTCTCTCTCTCTCTCTCTCTCTCTCTCTGATTTGTCTCGACTCTCTCTTTCTTTATTCGTCTTTCATTTATTAGGACAACGACTATAATTGATCCGCAATCAATCGATTTTGAGTCGATTCATTTATTTCGACCTATGACTGGACAGATGTATCTATTATATCATTCGATCAATCGATTGTAAAATGAGTATGTCTTTTGAAGGTCAAGATCTGAGATAGTTCTACCTCGGAGTGAGCTCAATCGCCCCTCTAATTCCTCCTGATTTTGAATCTAAGCAAAAGGATCGATTATTCCAAAACTGAACAGAACCGCGGCCAAAATATCGAGTATTTTTCATGGGTTTGAATGGGAGAATATATCGATATAACTCAATAAACAAGTTGCGCCACTATAGCGGACTTACATTGAAGGATGTGTCCATCTTGATATGATAACCATATTGCTGGAGAGCTTAACCCTTTTATCTGCAAGTAAATCAGTCTTGTTCAAATTATTGGATTATAGATATATCAGTGGCGTAGCTTGCAATTTGGCAACGTTGTATAGTGTCCATTTAAACACATGTAAGAAGTCGAATGCGAAGGTGTTCACCGAGCCGACACCACTGAATGAAGGCACCGTGCGAAGCTTTTTTAGAAATGTCAAAATAATGAAACAAAAGCACGTGAAACAGATTACAGTAAACAAAATATATGTGCGGGCTTGGTAACTGAACGGTTAATATGCAGTTGAAAAGTATTCGTCGCTCAATCCGCCTTACTTCCCATCAGCGATGAGGCCTTCATCTTGCAAGCAGTATGTATAATCCGAAATAAGAGAGACTTGAACTTCACAGTCATTAAAAAACTTTGAACTCCGAGCGCGGGAAAATCCCGTGCCGACTTCCTAATCATACCCGTCAATAATTGAATCATTCGAAAAGGTCGTGCGATCTGATCAAACCAGATATAAAATACCTGCGTAAGTTCATGTCCAAATCGGGCAAGCCTATAATTATATTGTCAGAGAAAACTATAATTAAAAGAGACACATGGAGGGAGAAAAGGAGAAGAGAATAAGTAATCGAAGCAGAAAAAAATTAATCTCATTTGAAATTGATTTATTCAAACGACCCGTAATTACCTCGAATTGTTTCTAACTGATGTAATTCGGTTTGTCTGTAAATAGCGTTGAAAATCATTTTTGATAGATGAGGAGGAAATTTTAAGACGACATATTTTATGAAATCATTGGAATATTAATTGTGCTGATATTTTTCATGGCATACTCACACAGATCAGCGATCTAAAATCAAAATCACTCAAATTTGCGTATACTTAATTTGTAATACATTTTCAACTGAATACATGCTAAAATCAACACGCTAAAAAATTGAGATAAATTTAATCAGAATGTGCGATTATGAAAATCAAGAGTATTAAAATACAGACAATCTGCATTTGAATGACTTTCTCTGCTCAAAGGATTGAGATAGACCTTTAGAAGAACACATAATATAAAAGTATGATAATGCCTTGCACTAATGCCACTATTATTTCTACTTAAGTCCGTGAAATAGTTTTCTAGAATTAATGATTGTATACTATAGTAGGCAAAATGGTATCAAAAGTTGTTTATTTAATCAATCATTTTTCACGCAAAAAACTTTTCCTCAAAAGCCCCTTAAAAGAAACAAAATCCATTTTTTGCATATTACACTTGTTAAATTCCATCTCATTTGTCAAAAGTCAGTAGAGCCACCGTACATCTACAGGGGGAATGCAGCGAGGCAGTTAGATGCGCGCAAACAGTAGATGAACTATTCGGTCATTCCGGATATGCAGGATTGCATCAAAAATAATTGAAGGCGTTTTTAACCCTCCAGGTAGCGCTCGCATTTATGAGACACGAAACGTGGCGTGGACGACATACGTAATCCACTTTTAAAAATGGCTATAAGTCTGCCAATTTAAGCCTGAAAATGCATGTGTGTATACTCAATCGATAGGGAAAATATCCTCAGTAACTTGAATGACAGAAATTTTAAAAATTCCGATCCATTTTTTTGCAAATGGTGAAAAACTAAAAACTGGGAAATTCAGATTATGCCACTTTTGAAAATACCAATATTTTAGGCTCAAAAGTTTTAATGATGATTTCAAATAAATATACTTTTTTTTGTTGTTTCTCTCGTAGGATGCATATTCAAGT
>VMOF01000320.1:27639834-27687334 GCA_011764245.1 Trialeurodes vaporariorum
TCATGAAATACAAATCGCGGATCTCCATTTGGAATATGCAATTTAGGGGGTGTGGACCCCCGGATTCAATCCCTTGGGGGCGGAGTTAAGTCCCAAAAATATATCCTCTCTTCAAAATAATGGGACCCGTGTTTCCGCGTTTTCAGAAATTCGAACCCAAACTCGAGTTATTCGGAGCTGCTCCAATTTTTTCGTAACACCCGGTACACTTCAAATGTTTCACGCAGTGATGAAGAGTGTGCAATCTGGCAACGTTACATTTATCAATTTAAATCCATGCAAACGATCAAACTAGAAGGCGCTGTGTTAACCATCTTGAATTTGGCGTTTTACGTTGGTTGAAAAAAAAAATAAATAACAAAAAAACCAAAAAAAAGAATAATTTTAAGGATACATGGCTTAGAGAAATAGTCATTTCCAGGAGCATATTATTTTTATGATGAAAAAAGTCTTTGCTTCAGAAAGATACTCTCAAAGTTTCAATTGCAACACCGCATGTATAGTTGAAAAATCTAAAGAAAAAGAAAAATAATAAAAATAACAATGATGACCACCATCTTGACACTTATACAAGAGAACGATTTCCGTTTCTTTTTCTACCCTTTTTTGTAACGATATGTCCAAGTATAAATTCGGGTATCTCTGACCGTTGCGTAATGTTTCGTTCCATCTCAAGAAGCCTAACATAAATACACACAACCAAAGCCTTTAACGGTCGTTAAGATAAATAACCATTCATTCATTCAAAGGGATAAATACCTTCCATCCTTAAGCTGGGGGGCCTCATCCGAGAATAGAAGGGTACAAAGATGACGAAAATCGTGTGCGGACGAATCAAAAGGGAGTAAATAAATTAGCTTTCACCAAAAAGAGAAAAAAAAGGCCTGTGTTTGGACTTCAGAAAAATAATGGAGTCCTCTCAGGTGCCAACAGTTATCAGTTCCGTCTTTTGATTCCACTACACCATACACGAGAACAATAATTATGAATGACACAAATTGGGGAAGTCGTAAACCTTCAGAAGAAAACGGTTTAAGCTAGATAGTAACGGTCCTTTGCAAAAGAAAGACACAAAAAAGTCCCTTCGTTCATACGGAAACTTTAAAAATAAAAATTTGATAGCGTTGAAAAAGGACGACCCATCCTTACTGTCTAAAAATGCGGAAGAGAAGTAGTTATGTCCACCCGAATTTGAAGAATCTTCTCACGCAGCCTAGACCAGGAAGGAAATAACTGGCCATCAGAATGAATTGCATGAAAGATAATGGCTTGAAACAAAAACAGACTGTCACATTAAATTCTTTGGCAAGTCCGACAGAAGGACGGACAGATAATGGTAAAGGCTTCGGAGGCATTTGACCGTTATGCGAGTAGCTTATAGCAACCGTGATTAGATAGTTGCAAGCAGAGGTAAATGTAGATATACTTTTTTCTCTCTCTTCGTCTATTGGAGCACACGTGTTAGAAAAAGATAGAAGGTAGTGCTATCAAGTAACTTTTGCCCTTCTCACTATCTCTTTCCAACTCATGTTTTCAAATGGGCGAAGAGAAAGATGACCATAATGGCTGTCAGTGAGAAGACCGGAGGAGGAAGGTTATCAAAAGCCGATTCGGATCGGGTCACGTTAATTAGGAGCCTTTTTTTTTTTGCAAAAGCGAACAATTAATTACTCACAGATAGAGATAGGACTGTAAACAAGTGGAAATTAAGTTCTCATGCTTCTGCTTTTACATTGAGAAGGAGCGATGGAGTAGGGTGAGGGGGTTTGGGGGTTGATTTCGGAAATAAAAATTTTCTGGTGAAACCAGTTTGGTGGTGGAATATTCTCAAGGTTCGAGTACATCGTGGCCGGAGTCCCTTTTGTTTTAAAAATCAGATGGACGCAAGGGTCGAAACCAAAGGGATAAAAAAAAAGAACAAGAGAGAAAGAAGTCGGTGTATACGTATATTGAGAGCGTATCTTAATGGGCAGTGGAAATTTACTTAAAGACAAAAGCGGAGGGTTACTCAAGTTGAATGACATTATAAAACTGGTCAATCCTTTAAGGAGGACGCGATAGTATACCTACATATACGCGAAAGGTATAGGCGAAAACAAAGAAAGGTTTTTTGAACATGAGATAGGAAGAGTTGCAAGTCGTCTCGGAACTCTACGGCGGCGCGGCGAAAGAGTATAGAGGGGTTGGAAACAGGTTTTCGTGTACACCTCGTCGAAATGACCAGCTCCCTCAACAAGACACCGCGACGTAGCGGCACAGAACAGCGGTGACCGTCGCGTACCTCGTTACATTGAATAGGGGATGAATCTATGGTGGATAAGAAGGAAAAGGGGTGGAGAGGTGGAATGAGTGAAAACCTGTTTTGGCTACTTTTTTAAATGACCAAAACCTGTCTTGTCCAGCCACCTTTTATCGTTCATATCGCGCTCATCAATAGCAAGACAAATGCCCTCACTTCGTACCTTTTCCTCTACATCTATCTCTCTCTCTCTCTCCTCTCTCTCTCTCTCTCTCTCTCTCTCTCTCTTTTCTCTATACACACTCCATATGTTAGACAAGGATCGACAAGGGGATGAAACCACCTCACTCTATCCTTTTCTTGCTTAAACATTTAAAGGAGGAATGAGAGAGAAGGAAAGTATTTTGTTCTTACTTTATGCGCCACTGCCTTTACCACCCTGAGCCCTGACCATAGGTGTTTTCTCAGGGTAAATATGCGTTGGACCGCGGTCCGCGGGGGTCTATATACGTATATACTGAAATGATTTAATAAAACGATAGTGGCCTCGTATTACGAATTACGATTTCGGGCATTGTTTTTAAGCTGCGAGGAAAAACAGGTTCTGGCCAGCCATCCACTATTGTGCCACTGCTTTGCGACCGGGCATTTTTGTTTTATAATTTTTCCGGCGTTAATTATATTTGTTTTTTTTTTCGATTAAGGCTAGACTGCGTCGAGCAGGTCCGGTCATCCAGTGTCTCTACCGTGGGAAGTGACCGTCCACCCCTTTTTTCGGCTTTTGTTTTAGCGATCGCTCAAAAAGTGATTAGCTGTGACTGAAATAATATCATGTTTGCGGAGTATTCGCTCTCATCAGTGCACTGTCCTGTCCCTGATTTCTGGTCTCAGGTAGCCCACGCTAGATCTTCGCGGTGTATGTGGGAAAGTACACATTGAAGTCCTTGCGTGGTCTTACAGTTATCGTATGAATGATGATTGAGGAGCTTTGTGTAAACGCGGGCACGCATTGAGAGGACTTCTGGTAATGCTCAAAATACTTATCATTATTCGAAATCGAATCAAAGAGTTCTGTTTACTGATAACAGAAAATACCTCTTTTCTGTACGAAACAGTTAAAGTTGGTTCCATCTGGTTGCTATTGAAATAACATTATTTTCTCTGTTTTGAATGTTTCACTATACTTTAGGCTCACTGTCCGCAAAAACCACAGGTTCGGTTCCAATGTGCGACCTGCCCCGTGCCACCAGCCAGATCCAGCCAGACGCACCACCACGCACCGAATGGTTTTATGAAGCGACCGAACCAACCATCGACCACCGCGCTCCGCTTAACCATGCACTGACCATTTAAACGCGAATAACCAGTTGCGGGCCTAGTCATCAAGGGGCTCATCCCCCTCCCCCCTCTCCCCACTTCGCAACCCCCCACCACTCCTCTGCGTGCTTTTACAGAGTCGTTTTATTACGTAGACCTTTCACGCCTACCACTTTTTCGCGGAAGAAGCCGAAGAAGAAGAACAAAAGTAGGAGCGATATGGAGGAGAGCGAAGCTAAAAGCAGAATCTACCGGAGATGGAGGGTGGTGGTGTGATTTTGAGTTATAGAAGAGAGAGAGAGAGAGTGAGAGAGAGAGAGAGAGAGAGAGAGAGAGAGAGAGAGAGAGAGAGAGAGAGAGAGAGAGAGAGAGAGAGAGAGAGAGAGAGAGAGAGAGAGTGAGAAGAGGGGGGCGTTTATTCGACACTTCTCGCGGGGCTGAGTTCCAGCAACTTGTTGTCCGGCACGCGGTAACTTTGACGCGCGCAACAGGAAGCACCTTGCGGGAGTCACCCGCATTACATGCATGCAAACTCTGAGGCATCACGGTCGCGGTGCGGTGGCTCGTCCAATGTGGCAACAACGTACTGTCTTCATTTAAACACATGTAAAATAATCGATTCTTCGTGATGTAATCTGCCTAACCGCAAGAATCGATATTTTACACATGTTTAAATTGCTAAAATCGTGGTTAAATTGTACTGACCACCACTACTTGCCAGCTGCTGTCAATATTTGCGGCTCGTAATTGCAATTTATCGATTTATTTGTCACCAAAACATCCATGGAAATAAAAAACAATTGAGTTCAAAGGGGTTCGATTGAACCTCAAAATAATCGATAAATTGTCGCTTCATATTAATAAGCCATCCACATATATTGATTGTCGATAATATATTGGCTGGACTTAAAAGCGAGAAAGTATTGTAATATATTGTCCACTAGTCACTACTGATTGCTGCATCCTATAATTTTCTCAAACAAAACTCATCAGTTCTTTAGACCAGTGTTGGACAAAAATTGATTTTTGAATAATCATGAATAATTAATTACAGTTATTCACATAATTCTTGTGTTATTCCTATTAGTAAATCGAAGTTTCAACACTAGCAGTCATTCATCTTAAGACATATGAATATACTAGGACCATATCCAGGATTTGACAACAAAATTCCGAAGAACCAGCGATGTGATTTCATAATCTACGTTTCATTCCCCAATCCTCTCAATGCGTGCCCGCGTTTACACAAAGCTCCTCAATCATCATTCATACGATAACTGTAAGACCACGCAAGGACTTCAATGTGTACTTTCCCACATACACCGCGAAGATCTAGCGTGGGCTACCTGATACATTAAATACATTAAAAAATCACGAAATTCACTCTCAGAATCGAACTTAATGGGGGAGAGACGCAGGTATCATGGGAGATTCCTACCTAAATTCAGACATATCTCTTTGTTTTCGTAGAGAAAGTGACATAATATAGACAGGAATCTCCCATGATACCTTCGGCGAACCACCATTATTTCTACAAACTATATCGACTTCCGGTTTGCGCCAAAAGTCTTAGAATTTTACCCTCTTTCCGATTATCAAATAAAAAATGGGGGTCCCCATTTGAAATATGGGACTTGACCCCCCTGGGGCCCCCCAGGAGGGGGCCCTGAAATAAGGAATCCCCTCAAAAGATGTCCTCCTCGAAATAATCGAACACGTGTTTCAGCGTTTTTTGAAATTCGGAGCCGTTTTTGAGATATTAAGCCTGGCTCCTTTTTTAATTGACACCCTGTAGAACTTAACCCAATTAGTTGATCTAACAATTCAGCTTGTTATATCAGCAAAATAAATTGCTGATTTTACTTACTAATTTGTTATTCCAGCATAAAAATTGTTATTTTTACTATTTGATTTGCTGGTTGGGCAAAGTTAGTTGTTAAGCTAACAAAATGAATTGCTTATAAAGCATTTGAGTTGTTAATTTAACAAAATTATAGGTTAATTTAGCAAATCATTTTGCTCTGTACTTGTTTAACTATTTATTTTTTTCAGTTAGCCCTTTAGTTCAATAGTTCTATTCTTTTAAATTAACAAAATGCAACGTTGCCAACATATGCCATGTAAAATCCTTATATTGTATCCACTGTGCGTCGTCCGAAGATGACCGAGCTTAGCTCGGCTCTCGTTGGTGTCAGCTGAAAATGACAAAACACTCTTCAAAGTAGATTGGATAGGTCAAGTGGAATGCCAGGAATGGAATCCCGCGCAAGAGGCGAGAGCGAGACGCGGGGACAGGACGGGACGGGACGCGGACCGTGCGCGGGGAACCCGGTTTTCGATTCATTCAAAAATATCTTTGCCTCGCTCGGCGCAGGCGCGGGCGCGCTCCTTCGATCCCAGTGTTGCCACAATGGGCGGGAAATTCAAAAAAATTACATTGAGTTTAATGAGAAAATGCTTTTAGTCTTACGCAATACAGCAACCTTGGTTGGTAGTCATCGTCTGGACTTGCGGTGGCCGGTCGTGGCCGATGCTAGGTGCATCTTCGGCCGCCCGAACGCGTATAAGCGCACCCACACATGCTCACGCACGCGCGACGCGTCTTACACACTCACAGCTCGAGCCCTATAGCACTGACTCGCTGACCCTCCAACACCCGTATTCTTGTATCAATGAGTGCGTGCTCATATTTAATGTCAGGCCGTGTTGCCTATCTTATCAATGGGTCCGAACAACGAGCTGTAACCATGGGCGGATGCAGGAAATTGTCTTTCTCTCTCTCCTCCCATTTGCAAACGTGCGTTAGAAAAGGACAGAAGAGGGGGCCAAATGCAAGTGACGGCTCCCTCTGCTATCCTTTTCTAAAACGTGTGTTTAAATGTTCGAAGAGAGAGAAAGACAATGGGTCTGTTGCACACTTCGGCTACAGCGTTTTAAAGTATCATTTCCTATGTAAAAAGCCAAGAAAATAACAATGGCAGCATCAGAAAACACTAAAATTCAGAATTAAACTCACAAATTGCGAAAAACACTAGACACTATTCGCTCCTCTATCTTTCCACCACGTGCCCGATATTTCGCGAAATTAGCGCGGCACATTCAAATAAACACGGCCGACTGTCATCACAGCTGACTTCATAAACAAATAAACAGTAAACACTGACGGCGTCTGCTCGAATGCTTACGTTTCAATATCCTTGATTCTTCACAAAAGGTTGTGAAAGGTACGGAAACCGATATTTTCCATTTGAACTCATAGTTTGAATATAAGAGAGTCAAATTGCTCGACCATTGAAGGTAGTTCCAAAATTGTTAGTATCAACTTGCGCGACAACAATGGTGGACGGCTTTAAATGTCGTAGGCGTGCGGGAGGGGAGGGGAGAGACGAAGAACGGTCTATTAAAAAAAATCATTCGGTATAGGTCTGAAACTTTCGTTTTCACAATTCCTTTCTACCCGCCAGAATTTTCTCAGTCTCTCTCTCTCTCTCTCTCTCTCTCTCTCTCTCTCTCTCTCTCTCTCTCTCTCTCTCTCTCTCTCTCTCTTCTCTCTCTCTCTCTCTCTCTCTCTCTCTCTCTTTCTCTCTCTCTCTCTTTCTCTCTTTTTCTCTCGCTTGAAGTGGCTTGCATGTCCCCTCCTCTTTCTTGACTCTCATAATCTTTTCTCACCGGACCCGATTACAGGCTTATTTTACAACACTCGTGTCCCGCCACATCGACGTGGTAAAGTGTGCCAGAGAGCAAATCCTGCGACAGTTTTTTGCACTTCAGCGTGGTTTGTTTCGCCGCTCCTTTAAAAAAAAAAAAAAAAAAAAAAAAAAAAAAAAAAAAAAAAAAAAAAAAATCGATTAAATCGATTAAAAATTCACGGCACGCAGCGTGTTTTGTGATCTACCTTTCGAGTTAAGTGTGTTTGCTCCTAAACGCCTCCAAGTTTTTTCTCTCCCCACCACCTCTCTCTCTCTCTCTCTCTCTCTCTCTCTCTCTCTCTCTCTCTCTCTCTCTCTCTCTCTCTCTCTCTCTCTCTCTCTCTCTCTCTCTCTTTCTCTCTCTCTCTCACTCTTCTTTTCTTTACCAATCGGTTCGTGGAATGATTCTGCTCCTCACAGCCGACAAATGTCTCGGCTCGACAATTATTAAACTGCTAATTCCATCTGCGAGGGCCGAGAGGAATGTGTTTTACGACCGGGAATTAAAACTTGAGGTTGCGGTGTCCGATGAGTCGCCTCGGTCATTCGTCATTCATCGTTTTTTTGACTTGAGTCGGTGAATGATGGAACTGGTTAGGAATCAGGGCTCTGTCTAAGGTTTTCCTTTCCAAAATCATATTTGTAAGTCACTTACTTCAGTGTAGCCAAAAAGACATAAGGAAAATGACAAGTGGTTCGTTCAAGTCTTTTTTTTTGCATGTGTAACCAAGCAATTTGACCACTCAAACCCTTGAAAAAGATCGAACCTGGAACTATTATAAAGTCGACTTTGTTTGCGAGTTTCAATAGTCAACATTTAACGTTGCCCATACAATTACACGATTCGACAAAAAACACGATTTTTAGCGATACTTTTAAGAGGACTTCAGAACCTACGGCAAGTTTCGTATATTCTCATGACGATTTTCATGTATACAAACGCATTTTTACACCCTTTTTTTAAGCTACCAAGCTTTCAAAGGAATAACTCACTATGAACATGTTAAGTTCGTAAAACTAGTAGGACTCGTGAGTTTTGCTTCGTGGTATAGTATGGATCAAACTATATGAAACTCCCCGATCCAGTGGAGTCGCGTGCAATCTGGCAACGTTATATATGGTCCATTAAAACCCATGAAAAGGGTCGAAACATTGGGAGAGCACAGTGCACTCCCTCGAATCGATATTTTACATGGGATCAAATGGATGAAATGCTGCGTTGCCGGCTTGCACGCGACGCCACTGCCCCGATCACAATTTTACAAATAAAAATCAAGAATAATCAAGCAAAATAACTTGAATTTGTGAACAATCATTCATTTTTGGAGCTTATATTGAATAAAATCACAAGATTGTTGCAAAATACTACTAATTCTAATGTTCTTAAAGCAAAAATAACGAAAACTTTCGCAGTGGCGAGGCGTGCAATTTGGCAACGTTTCTTTTTCCCCCTTTAAACACATTAGAAAGGTCGAAACATCTGGTCATCGCCGATGACCGAAGCATTCGATTCTTCCGGTAAGCTTAAATGGAGAAAGTACATCGTTGTCAAATTTCATCCGTGTCCAGAAAAATCCATGTTTCGATCTATATACACTGTACTGCCAATTAGCGTATAAAACTATTGACATTTTTCAATTCACCGATGATTTCGTCGGTTGAGAAAAGATTACACAGTACAGTTCAGTTTATGAATGTATAATGCATGAAAATACTCGCATCTGTTATATTTTCTCAACCGGTGGAGTCGTCGATTATTTTAAAAACACTTGCGGATATTTTAATAATTAAACGACGATTGCACCGGTTGAGAAAAGATTAAATTACATATCAGAGTATTTTCGTGCAGTACAGCTATACACACTGCACTGAACTGTATAATCTTTTCTCAGCGGGTGGAATTATCGGTGAATAAGAAAATGTCATTAATTATACGCAAAGCGACAGCTCTGTAATCTAGAGTATATACGTCAAGTGGCTCTATACAGGAGGATTATAAAACACGCAGGACTCTGCGTACTGAATCAACTCAAACTCAACCATCATACTAAAATCTTTATGTCTTGAAAACCGATATTCTGAAAAATGTTCATGAAGCTCTCCTCAATTGAAATAAGTGGTCTAAGGTAATATAAAATGACAGTGAAAGAAAAAAATAAAATAATTAGATTCGCACAGCTACCCGGAGTATTGCAAAAGTATCTAAATGGCACTCGTCGACGAGAATGATCAACCATCATGCAAAAAACTTTCTAACGTCAGTAAAAATGATGATTGCGATGTTGTCACGTCTATTTATTATACGCGCCCGTCGTCCATGCTTCGAGTATAGATACCATGAAATATTTCAGGATTCTCTCGTTCATTTTGAAGTGCAAGTAGATTCTATCCTGTTCATTTTAAGAGTTTGACGAGACACCGTGCGTTTGACATCGTTTCTCAGAGTGGGCTTCGCGTATAGACTAGCTCATGAACGAATTAAAAAAAAATCAGTCGACGCTTTAGATTTTGGTTCAGATAGGCAATCTGCAATGCTTAAGTCATTGTGACAAGTATTGCACAGAGACAATGAATAGAGACGGAGCACTACGCTAAAATACATAGGGAAGATTTGAGGCACACTGAATTTTCGGGGATTCAACAAAATAACAGGTAGAACAACAGTCAACAGCTTTTGATGTCGCATGTTGTTGAACGGTGACATTCGGTAGACACATGCAGGGGGGATAGGCTGGGGATAGGGTGCTCAACATTCAACACCCTGCGACGTTGACTGTCGTTTTGTTGAATCCACGAGAATTTAGCGTGCCTCTGCTGAAGCCGTTAGTGCTCCGTCTCTATTTGTCTCTGGTAATGCAGGTGGCCTATCCGGGCAAAAATTTAAGGCACCGACTGACATTATTTAATTCGCTGACCGTACCTCGTGAAGAATCATAACAGAAGGGAGCCGTATAGGCCAACGAAGTAAATTTCAGTACCCAAGTTCGCAAAAAGGTCAACTTATTATTGAGCGTTTGAAAATACTCTCCGTTTATTCATTACTCCCTCTTTTATACTTTTTCGGTGCACAGTTATTCAAATGAATAAGCGAAACAAGTGTGATAATTGGCGAAAATTACTTCGCTGAGGTACTACTAGTTGATTGCAACATTACAACAATTGAGAGCTTTTGACCGACCGTTGTTGGAGAGAAGCAAAACGGAAAGGGCCAGTAGAACGCGGAAACCAAATCCTTCGGTCAGTCTTTGTTTTCTCTTCCTCATACTTTTACTCTCCCCTATAGATTATCCCTCCCTCTCTTAATTCCTCTCTGTGTCTCTATCTTTCTCTCTCTTTTTCACTCAATCCTAAAACGCAATTGCTTAACGATAAGCTGGTACGTTGCTCGAATGTATGAATACAAACGCAATAATTCGAAGACCCCGGCTTTCAAAAGAAACATTCGTAATAATACATTAACATTTGGTGAATTTGCATATTTTATTCTCAGTGAAAAATATAAAATAATAGAGGAAAAAACAAAGTGTATTCAAAAACTCTACAGAGGGACCCTCTCGGACTTTCCTCTCTCTCTCTTATTAATGTCCGGCATTTTCTTTTTCTTTCACCCTTATATGGCGACGCTGCTGGTTATACGTATAGTAACGGTCAATTCAAAAGGACCTCCGGATCATCTCCTCCTTATCGCGGTGGGCATTCGGAGATCCATCTTACATTATTCAAATGTTAATTTCGTTTACCCCCCCCCCTCCCCGATCATCTTCTCCCCTCCTCTGATTGCTGACTGCTGTTTTGCGCCGTGACCACGCATACTATTTCAGAAATTAAAAACCAGTTTCCTCTCTTTTAAATACTTTTACGTTCAACACGCGATATGCAAGTACTTATTCTTTTTACACATTGAGCATGCAAGTGTGCGTATATTTTAAAATGAGCACCGTGCATTCGATACATATGGGTACGCGCTCGAGGGAGAGAGGGAGAAAGAGAGAGAGGGAGAGAGAGAGAGAGTGAGAGAGAGAGGGGGGGAGAACTTTTTTCCTCTTGTTTTCTTAATCGTTCGGTTTTCGGTCGATTATTTAGCATCTCATCAATAGCGGATCCAGAAAGTATTCTTTCTCTCTCTATGGCCATTTGATCGCGTGTGTTAGAAAAGGACAGATAAGGGGCAGTCACGTGACTTTCGCCCCCTCTTCTATCCTTTTCTAACACATGCGTTTAAATGGACACAGAGAGAGGAAGACAATCCACTGGATCCGCCAGTGTAGCATCTTCGATTTGAGAGATGCGACGCAGAGTCTTCCCCCCGTGTAACTCAGGCGTGGTGTATTTTATGCCATTGTGTTCTCAAATGAGATGGATTTTGCTTAGTGAAAAGTTTTTTTTTTTTTTTTTTTTTTAAATAAAGGAAAAATAATTCTTTGGACGATGAGACAAGACAATAGGCGGCGCCTAAAGATTTTTCATGTTCGACGATTGAAAAGAATTAAATGCTTGCTGTTTATTTTTTTTTGTTGTTGTTGTTTTTATTTGTTTTTATTTTCACGAATACTTGGCACAGCGAGAGATTTGCTAAAGCGAATCCTTCAGCCAGGAAACAAACGATCCGGGATCTAATCTGAAAGTTTTGTCTGAATAATTATTCTTACCGATTCGGTGTGTTCCACGTTCACCGTCCTCCTTCCAGTGTTCGCGGTTTGTGAGCTGTGAAGTATCGTTATCTCTTCAATCGAGATAAGGATCGATTCTTTTCTATAGATTTATATATATGGAAGGGATATCGAATCGAAAAGCAGGACACTCCGCATTGCTTAGTCATAAAATCGCAGCGGTGGGCGACAACTCATAGAGGGAAGACGCAGCTGTGGCGGCTTAGTAATCGTAAACAATCGATTATTATCGCTTTTTCTCTCATTTGAATCTATGCAAACATATCGATTATTTGGCGGTTCCATTCATCTTTTACACTGAAAAAAAAACCGAATGTAATATTACCATCCAGCGTAATGGACCGATTTCTGGTAATATAACCAGAATTATCGTGTTACAGTGGTAAGGCGTAGTAATATTGCTGTAGCTCCTGTCATATTACCAGAAGTTCTGATAGTCATTTACCAGAATGGATGGTAGCTCCTCAGTTTGGTTAAATAATTAGATGAGTGATTCAATAACAAGCCTAGGATAATAATATTATCACATATTCAGTTAACAAACTGCACGTAATGATATTACCAGAAAGCTAACTTTAATACCAGAATGACTATGATCCGAGTCATAAAGCTACTATCCGTGCCACAAATTCAAAACACCGAATAATTTTTGTACTATACATCGTACCACCATAAAATGATGCCGTATCGTACGAGAGAAGTACTTCAAATTCCGAAAGTCCAAGATGGCGGCGATATGCTTATCCCAGTTTTCAACGGATTTGCACCAAACTTGATACTCGGAGATATTTTCACTCGAGGAAACCGAATCTGCCATCTAATATTTATTTAAATTTTGAAAATCAAAGATGGCGGCGATATGCATATCACGTCCAACTTGCCAAGTTTTCAACGGATTTACATGAAATTTGGTTATCAGAGGTGTATTCACGCGAGAAAACCAAATCTGCATTTATTTTTCAAATTTCGTAAATCCAAGATGGCGGCGATATGCTTATCACGACTAACTTGCCTACTGTTCGACGGACTCGCACGAAATTTGATACTGGGAGATATTTTCACGCGAGGAAGCCGAATCTGCCATATTTTATTTAAATTTATAAAAAATCCAAGATGGCGGCGATATGCAAATCATGTTTAATATGCCTAGTTATCAACGGATTTTCATGATATTTGGTATACGAGGGTATGTTTACGTAAGAAAACTGAATCTGCTACCTTTTTCTCAAGTGTCAAAAATCCAAAATGGCGGTGATATCCTTATCATGATTAACTTGCTAAGTTTTCAACGGATTTACATGAAATTTGGTTGCCGGGGGTATTTTTACGCTAGAAACCCGAATCTGCGTCCATTTTTCAAAATTCAAAATCCATTATGGCGGCGATATGCATATAGTCGCAGCATCACTTAAAATTGTCCAAATTGAACGAACGAACTATGGGTAGAAAATAATCTACACCGTAAGCACTCTGCGATGGGCTTGGCGCCGATACCCAAAATTTGATTTAAATTTGACTTTTAGGCCTAATAAAAAATTCGACAATTTTGGATGATTTTGAACCCCAGTTTCGGGTATCGGCACCAAGCCCATCGTAAAGTGCTTGCTGTGTAGATTATTTTTTTACCCCAAGTTTGTTAAATTTGGACAATATGAAGTGACGCTGCGATTATATGCATATCACCGCCATATTGGATTTTGAATTTTGAAAAATGGATGCAGATTCGGGTTTCTCGCGAGAAAACACCTCCGGAAACCAAATTTCATGTAAATCTGTTGAAATCTAGGCAAGTTAGACGTGATAAGCACATCGCCGCCATCTTTGATTTTCAAAATTTAAATAGTAGATGGCCGATTCGACTTTCTCGTGTGAAAATACCGCTGGATGCTTAATTCTTTGTAAATCCGTTGAAAACTAAGCAAGTTAGTCATGATGAGGATATCACCGCCATTTTGGATTTTTGACATTTACAAAAAAGGTAGCAGATTCAGTTTTCTTACGTAAATATACCCTCGGATACCAAATATCATGAAAATCCGTTGATAACTAGGCATATTAGACATGATATGCATATCGCCGCCATCTTGGATTTTCTAAATTTAAATAACAGATGGCAGATTTGGCTTCCTCGTGTGGAAATATCTTCCAGTATCAAATTTCGTGCAAATCCGTTGAAAAGTAGGCAAGTTAGTCATGATAAGCATATCGCCGCCATCTTGGATTTTCGAAATTTGAAAAATGGATAGCAGAATCGGATTCCTCGACCAATTTTACTCGGGACTACCAATTTTCACGCTGATCGGACTACAACCGACCGTATTTTGCAAAATGAACGTCCGCAAACTTATATACTTGAAATTCGTCGTAAGTCCTCAATTGTCAGGGCAGTGTAATGGTTAGGACGCTAGGCTAGGAATTGATAGGTCACGGGTTCGATTCCCGGTCGGGGCGATAAACTTTGTCTCGAATTTGAGAGGTACAGCTGAACGATACTCACCGAAAATTTAAAGTAAAATTTTTATCGATTTTATTCTTCCCAACCCCCCCCCCTCCCTCCATCCCTACTCCACCGCCCTTTCACTTCCAACTCCCCCTCCCCAGAGGTAACGTAGCATTATGATGTACTATAATTACTAGTCATTTTGGAGGATGGCTATTTAATGATAAATTCTGGTGGAAACACAACTAGAATTGGATGGTAATCCTACCAGACTGTCCCTGGTTCACATACAGTGAGCCATTCTGGTAATTTTCTGGTAATTTAACCAGAATCTAGTAATATTATCATCTCTTTTTTTTCAGTGTAGGAACAGGCCCGAACGTCTTTGTTTAAGAGTACCTGTTTCAAATGGTTTCAATTCATCATATAGAAAAATAAAGAATATTGCATAGGAGGCTATCTCGAAAGAATGTTTCGTTGATGTAGGCAAAACCCACTACCGCTGAGTAAAAATATTTATGTACTTTCTTGATTTGAATAAACTTGCAGTACTACCCTAATGTCACAAAGCGTGTATCTAAAATATGTCAATCGGTTTTCATTGGGTGTCATCTCCAAGAAACATTTTTGAAATATATTTCAAACATAGCAATGAGATGGACACCAAATGAAGGTTCATTAAAAGAAGTTAAGACAAAAAAAATTATTGAAACAGATTTTAAGACGTCTAAAAAGAACAATACCTAACACACAAAATTTGTATATAATTTTTTTTTTTTTTTTTTTAATTCCATGAAACTATTTAAAAATGTGTTGATAACGTCTTAAAAGCATTTCAATGAAACTTGTACTACCCGCACCCTGCTTTTCTCCAGTGGCTGCTTGTGTCACAAGGCAACCACGCATCTAAGCCATTTAAGCCTATGCAAAATTACCAATTTCTCTGGAATTCAGTAAATCCCCTGATCGATTATATTCAGTAGGTTCAAATGGAGAGAATTCATTGTTGCCACATTGCACGGAGCCACCCCTGCATCCCTCATTTGAAGTAGTCATGAAGGCGTTTTTCTATGATATCGATCTGCATCTCGCACGGTTTGACATCACTGTCAATACTAATATCTCATTATTTGTCTAACAATAAGAGCGGCGGTCTGGCATCACCGTAATCGAACTTGCGGGTTAATGGGTAATAAGCAAAGGCGACAGCTTGGGGGTACCAACAATCTCTCACCGCAGCGCACCGCTCAACACCAACACCGGATCGGGCGAAATCAAGCATCAAGCATCAAGCTAACGAGCGTTTTTAACTCATTACGATATTGTGAGCTTACTTTCTCTCATTTTCGTGTAAATCAATACCGCGGTGGAACGTCATTTGAGTTAAGCTTGAGCGGGAGACGTCATGACTTCTGCCTTGCCGAGAACAACGGAATAGGATAAGGAGAGGGGGAGGGAGAGGGGGCGGGGGGGAGGGGGGGAGCAGAAAAAGGTGATGAGTGGAGAGTGGCAAAAATGGGGAGGGGGGAGGGAGCCCGCGATTCAACAATCAACAACTTAGCGGAGAGGCGCGGTGTCGGATTGGAATCAGCGTCGCCTTTGAAACAATGATTACAGAGCTAGAGCTCGTTTCAGAAGTGTAGGCGAATCTAGACCATAATCTTTGACGAATTTTCAATTTTTTTCCCTTCAAATTAAATCAAAACTTGCCTTTGGTTTTAAACTTTTGATTTTAAAGCGATTCCTCATTGAAAAGCCAGCGCTCAGATCCATTTTCATTAATTTTCATTTAGTAACGCACGAGAAATGACGTTGAAAAATTCCAAAGATTATCGGGTCTAGGTGCGCCTACACTCCTAAAATGACCTCTGGTTTTAGAAGTTTATGTTGACTTTGACCGATAATGTTTGGAATTTGTCCAACATAATCTCTCATATTACAGACTGGAAATTAATTAAAATGAATTTGAGCTGTGGATTTTTATTGGAGGACGGTTTAAAAGCAAAGAGTCAAAATCTCGGGATAGAATAGTTTGCGTTTCAAGGAATGGAAATTGCGAATTCGCCAAAGATTATCAGCCGGGGTCAGTCTATCCTTTTGAAACACACTCTAATTACCATTGTCTTGTCAAATTTGACGATTTGGACTTTAAACTGTATAGCCTGTGTCACTCGATCAAATCGATTTAATCAAGAGAGTGCGCAGTAGGTTCTACGCAGAGGTAAGTACAGACTCAGGGCAAAGCTTGGGACAGGTGTTCCTTTTGCTTGCTCAAATTTGGTCGGAACTTATCGAAACAAGAGCCAACAATCGGTTACTGTTAAGTGATGGACAAAAGTTAGGGTTTCTTCGTGATATATAAAATTGACGTTGGTTTGATAGAATAATGGTTTCTGATTGATTTTTGTAAAAATTATAATGTCTATCATGCTAAAAACAAAAACACAAATTCAACCTTTTTACTACCAGAATGCTGAATCAAATTAAAAAATCACTCGCTGGCTCTAGTTCAGTATATAGGTATAGTCGAATATTCCTACTCCGCCGTGTTCATTTTGCCTACCCCTTCAATTGAAGGGGCTTGGGGGGGGGGGGGAAACTGAAGTTTGCAAACCTCAACAATTTGAGGTAGCTTTTCACTATCACCAACATATTGACAGAAACCCTTTCTGTACCGGCCATCCTGACATTCCTCCATTCCTCACCGAGATTGAACGCGCCGGACAAACTTTTATTTCTGCCCGATTCCGCACAGTTAGAACTTTGATTTGCTTGAAAGCTAGAAGGCCTTGAGCCTCAAGGTGGAATTAGAGAGGGGGGTGGTTCGACGAAGGCATTGGCGGTCAAAATGTGTCGGAGAGAGAGAGAGGCAAAGGGAGAGGGTGTGTAAGATTAAGAAAAAGTGTACGGAGAGGGAGGAGGAGAGGGAAGCTAAGAGGCAAAAGAAAGGGAAAGGAGGTTAGAAGCGCATAATTGAGTCGGAAACCAAGTTTCGAGTCCGGTCTAGTCGGTAGTTTGCCGGTGCGCATGGGATGGCGGATCGAAGTGGTGGCGCAATAGCTATAGTTTGGAAGGAGAGGGGATGGTTGGATGTGTAGGTGGGAGGGGGTGTGTAGTGGTGGGGGGAGGGGGGGGGGGTAATTTCTGTTGAAAACTTTCGGAAAGAATAAGCTGAGCGATCACACTTGACTCGAACAAAAGGGATACGTTGCGGTGAGAGAGAGAGAGAGAGAGAGAGAGAGAGAGAGAGAGAGAGAGAGAGAGAGAGAGAGAGAGAGAGAGAGAGAGAGAGAGAGAGAGAGAGAGAGAGAGAGAGAGAGAGAGAGAGAGAGAGAGAGAGAGAGAGAGAGAGAGAGAGAGAGAGAGACAGAGAGAGTCCGCGCGGGGGTAGGGAAAGCACAGCGGCGGACAGGGAACGGGAACGGACCGAGGAACAAAAACGGACCGACGGACAAACGGACAAGGGGATGGAAAGAAGGGCGAAAAAGAACGGTATAGCCAGAGGAGTGATGAGTAAAAGGAGCGCGGCGGGTTAGGGTGGTGGTGGAGGGAGGAAGGAGGAGGTGAAGGGAGGGGGAAAGTAATAAGAAAAAGTGTAATTTAAGAAGAAATATAGGTCTAATTAGACGTCGGTGGTCCGCGGGGTAGAAGTGGGGAGTTTAATAAGTGTGACGTCACGGGGGGTAGACGTAGATGTGTCCATGGAGCTTGACCGCCAATCAACCCCCTTCTTGCTAGTTTCTCATTAGTGAAGCTCACCGCTAAACACACTCCTTTTTCCTCCGACCCCCCCCCCCCCTCACCCCCTTCGCACCCCCCTATCCTCCGCGCGACCTCAACCCCACCGCGCTCACCCTCCTTCCGCGGACTCGCAAATCAATAACTTTCTTAGTTCTTTTAACTTAATGAAGAAATGTGTTTTTCGGTCGTCCAAGTCCAGTCGAGTTCAGTCTCTCCCCGCCTTATTTCCATGGACGACAAATATTTTAAATCCGTGTTTTTGTTCCGGCCCCTCGCGGGCTGCTTGCCCGCTTTGCTTTGCTTTGCTTTTCGCTTGTCTGGCTCGCGTTCAGCGTTCAGCGTTCAGCGTTAATCGATCACGATCAGTCCAGTACTGTACAGTCGAGCGCGTGCTAAGGGTATCTTTCTTTTTCTCTTGCTCATCCTTATTGACTGCGGGATAAAGTTAGCGAGAGAGAGAGAGAGAGAGAGATAGAAAGAGAAAAATCAATCTGTGTCTCAACGTTTGGGTATTTTCCTTTGTGTTTTGATTTGTTTGTCTGCACTGAAAATAAGAGTGGTTAGCCTGCCTAATTATTATTAGTTTCGTTTGCGCAATTAAATTTATTGGTTGTACTAATGTACTCACCCAAGAAATTAGGTACAGCCGGCGAATTGATTAATGTCAGTTTACTCCTTAAATGTTTGTAAGGTAGGCAACCTGCAATGCTTCAATTCACTGTGTTAAGTACTGCAGATTGTCTACCTAAACCAAAATCTAAGGAGTCAACTGACACTATTTAATTCATCAACTTTACTTACCCAAGAAATTAGGTACTTACCCAAGAGCTTAGAACTTAGGTACTCCAACCAAAACTGGTTAGCAAAAGTATCAATTAATTAAAGTTCTACAGGGATCTTGCAAATTTTTGCCAGAGGTGATCGAAGAGTTGATTATTGCATAAAAACTTGTAAAAATGACGATGAGTACAGGAAAAAATCACAAAATTTACTCTCAGATTCAGACTTAACGGCGGAGGAACAAGCAGATGTATAATGGGAGATTCCTATCTATTTGGAGACTTATCTCTGGGTTTTCTTTTAGAGAAAGTGACAACTTAGACAACTGCGATGCTCCGCAATTACAATCTTGCTGTTACAGCTGTTTTCTGAGTTTATCACTGAATTTTAGACTTTTTTAGTGTAATTTTCGTGATTTTCGCTGGCTTTCTTTATCAGATTTAACTAATCATCTGCTTAGCAAAAGTTTGCAAGAGCCTGAAGAGCCGCATTGAACCATCTGAAAATCTACTCTTCCTTATATGTAGGTTTAATCATGAGGAAGATATATCGATGAAACATGAACCACCGCTGGTCAAAAATCCGTTTTATTTTATTCACGACAACTCGTTTTCAATTACAACGAGGAAAACTAAGGGAAGCTATTAAAAGCGTTACATGATTCAGATCGGGGTTCATTCTTTGAACGTATCGTACATGTTCAGAGCCGCGATCAATGGAAAAGAAGTTCATTCATTTCCGATCCGGACTAATTTTTGTCGGATTCGATTAATGGATCCGTAGAGACAAAAACGATGGTCTTGATTTTACACCGAAGAAAAATAAAAGAGAAGAATATGGATGAGTGGACACGTCAATAAAAAGCGAGTCTTGCCTCCGGGAGCTCTTAACACGGATTTTTAAGCATTATCAGCGTGAGGGTAAAATCAGAGACGCATTAAAATTTATTGACTTTTATTCATTTGTTTCTTTTTCTTCTTCAAATTTCTAAGGATTGCGTTATAGGCGGGGTATGTCCGATGTTGTCAAGTTTCGAAATTTTTTTGGTTTCAGTTCGAAGAAGGCTTTTTTGGTGCCTATCTATTCTCTGATATTTTGGATATTCATTTATTCCAAACGAAGTAATATATTAACAGGCAAACAAAATATCACAATTTTCATAATTTCATATTTTTTTTTTTTTTTTTTTCAGAAAGTGGTAGAATTGTTTGGGGCCGCTTAAAAAAAAAGTCCCTACTCCAACACTAATGTTTTCCAATCTAATCCCTCTGTTCATTTAGATAATATTTTAAACGATAAAAAGTGAAATTATCAGTTTATGATTTATTACTGAATACAAAATACTATTTATTTAAACGATTGACTTGTTATAGTAGAACAGAATAAAAAGATACAGAAGGTTTTAACTCCAGCACTTTCTTTTGAGGCATAAATATCACATGTTCACATTGATATCGGCATTCAAATACGCAATGCTTACTCAAAACATTGGTCATCGAATAGTGTTTTCTTCCTTTCTTACGAATGACAGTTTTTCAATTTTTTTTTCGAGGGTTTTTAAAATTCTTAATTAGATCTTTCAAAGTGTCAAAGAAAACTCATTCTTCAAAGTTTGAAACTTTAATGTTATTTACAGATGTTTCATGGGCATAGTATCCTGCAAACATCTAACAATCACTGATCGAGCCTAAGCTACTGAACGAATCCTTTCAATGCAGTTTCAATTATCATTTCAGCATAGGTTCATGAACAGTAGTTTATCAAGGTTTCAATCCAATTTTGAGCTATTCAAAAGTATCGTTTATTTAAAATTCCAATTTAACTACCTGAGGATCTATTCTTTCCCATACTTCATACGTTTAAGCAACGAGCCAAATATTTATCTAGAATTGCAGTGCAGTGGTTAACCTGCATATGCATAACCACCATGTGGGATTTTTAGGTTAGGTTTAAGGCGTAATTTTTTCCATTTATTCCCGTGTATTTTATTTCAATGAAATCACACAGAAGATCAAATCATGTTCCAGTCTCTATTCGCTGCATCAAAATACATGGGTATAAACTGAAGAAATTACCCCTTTAACCTAACCTAAAATCTCTTATGGTGTTTACGCAGATTACCCATTAGACTATCACTCTAGATAAATAATGTATAGCTCGTTGTGTACATCGAAATTCCTTTGTGTTATTTATTCTGATGTGACGCGGCAACACCGGTTTTGTCCTCATTTCGTCGACCACACGAGTCAAAGTCAGGCGTTAATATGATATTAGTACAATTTCAACTTTGTGAATCGTAAATTTCCTCCGAGTCCGTTAATTAATACCCGGGTGATGTCATCTCATTATTCATGTAAATTATCTTATTTTTATTGGTTTCCGTGGTTTATAGGTTTTGTTCCTCGCACGAAAAAGGAAGAAAAAAAAAGTAAAAAGCGAAATGTCGGAGGATATTTGAGAGCTAGAACTGTCTCTCTCGCCTATCGCGGGCGACCGATGCGCAGCCGGCCACAAGAGTTTTACCTAATGTCTGATTTTTGATGCCTATAGACCCCCAATATAATTTTTATGACAGTCGTATAAATTTTGAATGAAAATGAACCGTTCTAGAGAAAAAAAAAGAAGAAGAAAACTTCTTGGCTCGATTTCACTCATCAAGGAAGCAATTTTAGAAGGATCGTTATGATTTCGTCTGGATCAAAAGCAGACGAAGTAAAATCCTTTTCTTAGGTGCAGCCTCTTTTTAGATTAGAATTCTCGTTGATCACTTTTAGTTGTAGAGCGTGGGCTTCATGAATTCTTGTCATAAAATGCTCAGAATCAATTTAAGTATCTTCCATTATAAACACTAATAATCGGGCTTGTCTCTTTTTTAAAAAAAAAATAAATAAATAAAAATAAAAATAAACTTTGAATTTCTTGAGACGTGCAAATTTACAAAATACAGAGTAAGTATTCGTGTATATTAATTGAATGAATAATGTCGTTTGCACGATATACTTTACAATTTCATGAAAACTGTTAATTTTTTTTTTTGCAATTTGCAAATATTGAATTTTTTTTAGATATGAAAAAATCCTATCTTGTTTTTTTTTTTTTTTTTTTTTCTATGATTCGTCACTTACATCCCGTTCTTACTTTTTTTTCTTCTAGTCAAATTTTATGTGGAAGTTGACAAATTGAGTATTTTTTCTCCAAAACAGAATAAATTGTCCACTTCTCGTAAACAACCCACGATGTTCAAGACTTTTTTATTGAAGGAGAAAATTCTCTGTAGAAATTTTGCGGACATTTACGGAATCTCTCGAGTCCAATCCCTGAAGACAGCTGAGAAATATCCATGATTAATCTACTGTGTGTCTTAGGAATCTTTAACAATAAAGGCTAAAGTTGAAAAGAATACCTACGCAAGTTCTTTCGATAAACACTAGATTTACTCGTTAGCTTATGGTTTGCAGACTTTCTCAGTTAAATCAAAGGTGGATTTTGCGAACCCTAAACTTAACATTTAGTCCTACTGTTATTTGACTGAGCCTGAAGTAAGGATCCCGGGGACATACTGTAAGTACACCTTATACAAAAAAAACTCACAATTTTTTATTATATTCTTTCGACTGTCTTTGACCTTTGGAAGAAATTAATACACCTCTTCGAGCCGTCCAAAATATCGTCGGCGGTTTTACCAAGAGGCGTAACTCAAAATTTCGCATTTTCCGTTTTTTATCGTTTTCTATGTATTTTTAGGTGCTCTATCGATCTAGCTAGGTTTCAAAGTCGAAATCTCAATACTTTTAAAGTTATTAAGGAAAAACAAAAAGACGTATGTCTGAAAAACACAAAACTCGGTCTAACGAACGGACGTAAGTCGTAAAACGCATGGATCATGGGAGTTACGCCTGTTCGTAAAACCTATGACTGAGCGTTGCTGCTCACTTACGCCTGCCATCAAGCATCTTTTAATGTTTAAGATAAAGTACCTTTGCATTTAACAGTCATACAAATCAACTCTGCCGTTTTGTGGATGTTTAATATGCATTTTTGGTCGTTACAAGTTTTTCCAATTCGCAAACAATTTCCGAGAAAATCGTCCCTAAAGTTGCAAAGGTCGGCCAATAATCGCCTTTTCTTTGATTTTGTCAATTCTTGGCCGACCTCTGCATCAGGGACGATATCCTTAGTTGCAAAAAGGAAAAACTTGTAAGGACCAAAAATGCATATTTTTTTTACGAACTTTTGAATGATGCTAATCGTTTTTGGGTTTAATGAATCGGAAAGCATGTTTTTACATAATTTGACCAAAAAAAGTGAGAAAAATCGAGAAAAACCCCCAAAACCCCCCTCAAATTTTTGCTTACTGCATTTTCACGGCCAAAATCGGCAAGAACGCCTAAAATTACATCAGATGAGCACTTATTTACGAGCATAAAGAAAAATTCACGAGGGAGTTATGACAATTTTTCAACTTGTTTTTCGGAAACTTTGCAACACTGTAACTCGAAAATACTACAATTTCGGACCCATGTTTATAGGGGAAAAAAAGTGTCTTCTTTTTACCTCTAAAACGAGCCCTGAAAATTACTGTGTATAGTTTTGTTACATCCTGTATGATTTCGTTTCTTGCACATCCGCTATCATCGTTTTTTAATGAAAGTCTGATAAGGTATACCTGGAGATACTTAGAAACTTTTTTCCCTATATTTTTCAGGATACATAAAGCATCTTCTAAAATGCAAGGAAAAATGTTACTGAAAATAGTTGCAAATATTGAGAAAAGTTATACGATTACACTGATCTATCAAATGCTGGGAAAGGCTTTAGCGAACTACCTTCAGTGAAAATAACATTAAACAAATATTGGAGTAAATCTGTTATGGTTTCGATCACTCGAGGAACTATTAATTTATTTCAAAGTAATGTAAAAGAGAAGACGCAACTGAGCATTAGGAGGATTAAATCGTCCTTACGAAGAGACGGTAACTCCTTCTTAAACAGCAAAACGGGGGGCGTATGTGACCAAAACATTAAACGGCGGTCTCACGAATGGACGCAAGTAACTTCCTATCAATTAAATGTCTCTGGTGCTCGTAAAAATGATTGTTTCTGACTTTTGAAAAAAGATTCGGAATTCTGAGAGTTTGGGGAACATTTCGATACCAAGAAAATTTCTATAGCTCCAAAATTGATCGATCGGTAGCGAAATGAAAAAAGAGGATTTTTCAGAAATTTTGTTTTCGCTCTCCTGGAAAGTAGCGAAACTTGAGTTACGCCTCTTGGTAAAACCGCCGACGATATGAGGTCCTCTTAAAAATATTTTCGGAACACAAGATTTCAATAATTAAAATTGAGTGAGCCCTGAAATGACCTTAAGATCTAGAGCACCGGGCTCTCAGTAAAATAATCGGACAAGAATGCCACAAGGAAACATTCACAAGCGTCTGGGCGGGAAGGATAAGTCCAAAAAACCAAACCGAGAACAAAGATCAAACCCAAAAATTATTCTCTTCTCAACACATCAAATACACTCAGAACGAAACTTACAATCAGATCTAAATCGGTCTGGTCCCGCAGTAAACCTATTTACCCTTTCGTGGAAAAAAGTGCCAAATTCAGGTACTTTTTCATTAGTATATTAGTTGTTTTTTGTTTTTTGTTTTTTTCATTTCTTCTTCTTCCTCTTCCAGATTCATAACTTGATTAATGTGTCCCTCTCCGCGAAAAGAGAATTGCACCGCTCGGTATAGTCGAGGCCCGTCTGGCCCCTTGTTGAAACCGGTGGCTATAATTCATTCCTGCGAGGATCTTGGGTTTTTTTTTTCTTTGGTCAAGTCGCATCTCATCTCGGGAGTTAGTCATCATTAGGAGAAGCTACTACGAGAGCAAATTGAATTAAATTAGTTCCCGGTGCGAGATTAATTTGGGAGTCGCGGGGACTTAAAACCAAAATTTGAGACTTTTCTTTTTTGTTCTCCTCACGTTTTAATTAAGTCGGCTCGTTATGTCGCAGCACGTCTGCGAGTCTCCTCTCTCCAGAGCTGAGTTTCGGCCGGCGGCGCGGTGCGCGGTGGCTAGCGTCCTCAGGCAAAAAGGGGTGGAGATTCATTTGGCCCCCTTTTCAGTTGTCCAAACTTCTATATCCACGCAGACAAAAATGACTGGTAAAACTTATCAAACTGCCATCAGGCTGGTAATATGAACGATCGTATCGTAATTATATCGAGTCAATGATCGAGTACACGTGTGTTATCTTATCACTGAAAAAATGATTTCCAGAAACATGACGATATGTGAACCGATGGAAGAGATTGTACAATTACCGAAATTCTAGTGTTAGTACCATAGTTTCTCGAAAATGTTGAGGAAATTGTAGTTCCATGACCATATCCTGGTAACACCAGAATATTCTATTAAAGTACTAGAATTTCTGTCATTCACATATCGTCGTGCTTCTGGTAATATTATAAGAATTTAGAAATTAATTTTTTCATTGTATTATTGCGGTGCCATTCCGATAGAAACCCTCCCATCTGTGCAAAAATTCGCCGATGACTCCTAAGCTATCAAGTTAAAAATCAAAGCTCGGTTTTTTCGTTAGAACTAAGTATAAAAGACTGATGAATATGCTTTTCCTTCGGTACTTACGTGATTCATTGGAGGCGTTAAATGATACTTTAGATGAATAGATGATGTTTTTGTTTTGTTTTGTTTTGTTTTGTTTTGTTTTTTTTTTTATCGCAAAAGTTCCTGATTAACGGTTCTCCTATCGTCAGTTCAGAGATTAAAACCTGCGAGGAACATATGATAGCAGACAAATTAAATGTAGGTATAGGTATACTTAGTTTATTTAAAGTGTTAAGCTGTGTATTCTCGCAACATTTCTGTAAGGACCGTGCATGGTCCCGGTCCCTTCACACAGAAAAATATACCGTTCTAGTGAGAAGTGAGAAATTCAAAGTTGACCAATCAGTGATATCTGCTTTACGTTTAATAAAAGCATCTAAGCCAATCAGATCCCTGCATTTCAAATTTCCCGCTTGTCACTAAAACCGTCTTTCGGCATTTCTTCATTGTTTTCATAATCTTATCACCTATCGGTCATTAAAATCTCGAATTATGTTGAATTTTCGAAGTTTTCACCATTTCGGTCGACTGTGCGACGCGACGACTTCTTCGTTGTACAGATTGTTGCTATCTATCACGAGTGAAATGTTTAAATACCGCGGTCGGTGCGGGGCGCTTGCCCAACAAATCCTCATCCCCACATACCCCAACCCTCCATCCCCCCTACCCTCCGCAATTCCTTCTCCTCAATCACCCCTCACCCTTTCTTCTCCATGACGGATAGATCCTTTTACGTCCTTCCTCTTTCAATTAGTCTACTTCCGCCAATATCCTCAATTTTTTTTGTTTCCGATTCACTATTTTACTCGCAGAGTGCGCGACGATCACATCGCAGAGATCTCGTCAATTAAAAGCTACGGTTCAGTTTTTAAATCATATTTAAAAAAAAAAAAAAAAAATGTATAGTGGTTCGTGCAATTTGGCAACCATGCTGCCATTGAAACCTATACAAAAGTATCGATATCTTGGGGGGTGCAATACAAGGTCCATACGTTGACTGACCCAATTTCGGTGCTTCGGTCTCAGTACTCTCAGCAGGCAAAAACCTCAACAACTTTGCTCATCAGTCAACGTATGGACCATGTTTGCTTTGTTTTGAAGAGACCCCGAAACAAAAAAAAGTTGCCACTGCTCGCAAACATGGGCAAGATAGATAGCGCTTGGTCTTTATTATATGTATATTGTCATTTTTTTCAGGGAATCTTAAGGATCGGCCCTCAGGTATGGTTAATAGTATCATGTGACTTATTTTCAGATCAGCCCAAATAATATGTTCAATTGCATCGGTGCATAATGAAGGCACCCCATAAAACCAATCCACGCATTGAATCAAACCAGAAGTAAGTGAACCGTCCAATTGCTGGTGTGATATCTGGCAACGCCGGTACTCACATCTCGGCCAGTGGATTGGGCGCGGATTAATTCACAGCCTCGTTAGGGCTTATCGCGCGGGGAGATTGAATCGCACGAATCAGCATCCGCGGGAAAGGCAAAGAGAGAGAAAAAGAGAGTGCGAGAGAGAAAAATAGAGTGAGAGAGAGGGGGAAGAGAGGGAGAGAGAGAGAAAGAGGGGGGGAGAGGGAGAGAAGTGGCAGGCGACAAGATGCAAGACGCACTACAAGACGGTCGAAAGAAAGGGCGCGTAGATCAAAGCGCGCGTTGTCTCTCCGCGGATTTTGACACAACTTTAAAAAGCGCGGCCTGTGCCTGCGCTACTAATTACCATGTTCCTAGGCCGATCGTGGAATCGTCCTTATCCCGGCGCGACTCGATCACGATCAATCACACCGAAGCACAAGATATACACACAAACACATAGAGGAAACACGCAAACACGGGACAATGACGCTGCGAATGTAAGTTTGTTGACATCGTATTAGTACCTCCCTATGTGTGTACGCGCGGGTAATATCCAACTGGGGCATTGAGCGGCTACTTTAGTTTATTATCTTCGTTAGTCAGATCCGAACCGGACCGGTCCGCTGTCCGTCCGTCCGTCCGGTCCGTTTCCACAGCGATCCTCTTGTTTCGATGGATGAAATAGGAACACCGCGAACCTCGCAACTCTCGTCCGTCCGTCCGACCGACCGCACATAGCCCCAACCAGGAATATGCCTTTCTCTCTCTTTGTCTATTTGAATGCATGTGTTAAAAAAGGATGGAGATAGGGGCTGTCACGTGATTACAGCCTATATGCCCGTCCTTTTCTAATGCATGCATTCAAACGGGAAAAGAAAGAGAAAGACAAATTTCTGGCCGCGACCGTCCGGTCCGATTCCCGCGAGTCCCAAGGCCCGAGCGGCGAGTAAAGGAACACCGGCAAGCGTGAACCGTTCATTTGCAGTCGCACCGCCGATTCTTTGCCATTTTTGGACCTGCGCACAATCCAAACGGCGGCGTCCGACAACGCGCAGTGGACGTGTCCGGTCGTTCAATTCACTCGGCGGGAGAATTATTGTCAAGCGGACTGACTGAGAGAGGAGGCTGAAATCTGAGAGCCCGCGGACTAAGCGCCCCCGATGTTGTCAAGTGTCGCTAATTCACCCGCGCCAAAAGAGGTGCTGAGAGACAGAGGGGTGAGAGACGTAAAGCCGACTTAGATTCAGCGTTTCTTGAATCGGGGCGTGCCGACATGCCGTATTGCTGTACAGCGTATAGACTATCGATGTCGCACGCACCGAGAGATGCTCTATCTCCCTCCCTCTCTCCATTGAAAAACATAGACTGTCGGTGAATGGAATAGACTCAGTCAAGCACTTAGATTTTGGCTCAGGTAAATCATTTGCAGTGCTTGAATCCACAGAGGTTAATACTACAGGTGTCTTACATACGCAGTGTCGTGTGGTGGATATGCAGTTTTAGGCAGGCAGTAATTATGTATACTATCGACGGCTTAAAGGTTTTCGTCAGATTTTCAAGAGCTAAGTTTTCCCTTGAAACTTAAAAAATTTGTATGGCCCCCCCTCCCAACAAATACCCCCCAAAGGGACTGTCGGAGGCTTTTGAAAATTTCAAAAATGAAAAAATTGGGGTCACCTCCCTACTTGACTTTTTCGTTTCAAATCATTTGGTTCAGTAGTTTTTGAGAAAAATGCTCTATTCGAGTGGTCTGGTATACACCCTGTGCAATAATTACATTAAGGGGCTCTTAAGCTACCACTACCACAGTTATGCACGATATACCAATGAAACTGACGGTGTAAATTGGTAATGAAGACATTAATGATAACAAAGATATACAAATTAAACTGACTGCATAGGTATTGAAGACATTAATGATAACAACGATATACCAATTAAACTGACTGTGTAGGTATTGAAGACATTAATGATAACAACGATATACCAATTAAACTAACTGTGTAGGTATTGAAGACATTAATGATAAATAACAACGATATACCAATTAAACTGGCTGTGTACAATGTGCACAGGTATTGAAGACAGTAATGATAACAACTATATACCAATGAAACTGACTACATAGGTATTGAAGACATTAATGATAACAACGATATACCAATTAAACTGACTGTGTAGGTATTGAAGACATTAATGATAACAACGATATACCAATTAAACTGACTGTGTGCATAGGTATTGAAGACATTAATGATAACAACGATACACCAATTAAACTGATTGTGTGCATAGGTATTGAAGGCATAAATGATAACAACGATATACCAATGAAACTGACTGTGTGTATACGTACCAACGACATTATTGAAAACAACGATGTTCCAATGAAATGGACTGTGTTAAAGTAATTGAAGACATTAATGATAACAAGGATGTACCAATATGACTGACTGTGTGCATACGTATTGACTATTGAAGACACTAATGATAACAGCGGTATAACCAATGTCCACACACGCTCACACACATATTGTTGCCACATTAGAGTCACTAAAAAGACTCATTTTACTTTTTGTCTCATCAGCCTTCGGAATTTGGTCAATACTTCAGGCATTTAAGCAAACGCCTAGGCAAACTACAAATTTTAACGATTTTATCACTTCGCTTCTACATATATTTGCCTAGGAATTTGCCCAAATGCCACTTTTGACCTTTAGCCTGCGACTTATACATTCACTACGTGCGTTTTGCACCCTCCAGTTAGGAAAAAAAATAAAAAAATAAAAAAAAAAAACGATAAACGAATAGGAACAATTTGATAGTGACACTTGGTTTTCAAACAGTAGATAAATTTGAAGATTGGTTCATACAAATTTCTTCAAATGGAACCCTGTGGTACTAACAAAAAAGTTCTATTTATACATTGCGTAGTCAGTCCAAGTAACTTGTTTTGTTTAGGATGCGTAACTTTGCGAGTGTACTCGTGCACAGGTGGCCCATCTTTTTTATCGGTCTCAATGTTTTTTTTATCGGTCTCAATGTTTTTTCCGCTGCATTTTACAATCGAATTCATATTCCATTGGCCTACTGCAAAAACTTGCATGAGCTCCATCGCAATACTATAGGTGAAAATGTGGGTCGGATTTCACGAGACTGACAAATCGTGCTACATGGATACAAAAGACAAGTGTCCTCTCAGAAGCCGGGTTTTTCGGTTCATTGGAATGTGATCCGCGATGTGTGGCGTGTGATACGCTTGACGTTCTCGTGCTGCGGGTTGCATGCTTTTGCGCCTTGATCGAAATGATTTATTCTGCAGAGTGCGGGGGCCAGCGGTCAACGATAATCCTGTAATCCGATTACGTGAATGAGCATCTCTTCTGTGGTCGCGACGCGACGCTGTTTTCTACATTGATGCCAGATTGCACGAGGAAATTCGATTACTCTCCATTGACTTTAATGGTATAAATAAGCTAGTTTTTTTTTTTTTTTTTTTTTTTTTTTTTTTTTTTTTTTTTTTTTTTTTTTTTAGCTGCCGGCAACCATGCGTGGTGGTATGAACGAAGATTCTCGGTGCTTTCAAGCATTGACTAAATAAGAAGAACGACACACTGTAGTCTGAGATCGAAAAAAAATTGACCAAAAACCATTGAAAAAAAGTAATCAAAAATCATAAATAATCTACCGTTTAAGCTTTAATGGAGCAGTTGAAAGGGTATGAAACTGTGTTTTTTTATAAGAAAAATAATAGTACTTGTTAGGCTGCAGTGGCGTAGCCAGGAATTTTTCTAGGGGGGGGGGGGGGGGTCGGGTCCGAAAATTGTCATGGGGGGGTCCAAAGATACCAACTTGGTAAAATTTGTCTGAAAACGCAAAAAATGACCTTTATTTAGGACAAATTTTGGTGTCATGGGGGGGGGGGAGGTCCAGACCCCCTGGACCCCCCTCCCCCCCCTTGGCTACGCCACTGTTAGGCTGAGAACAATAGTGCCTTTGGTTTTTTCCGAAGTGTTCCATTTTTGGAGATAAACACGTGTAAAGTTGCAAAAAATCGGGTGCGTGGTCGGAATTCCAATTTAAAACAATGCATTTTGGGCCAAATAAATCTCATCTCTGGAACAATGGGACTTACTTAGAATTCAAAGGCATCTTTAATCGCAGCTCATCAAAGTACTTTTATTTTATTTTTTGTGTGTAAAAAACACGATATACCCTTGCAACCGACCCATTTAAAACTTGACAGTGTGACATTTTTTTCAATGTCACTGAGACGACTTGTTAAAAGTGTTCTATATGTCATTAAACTTGGTCTTGGAAGTTGTTAAATAAAAACTTTCATTTTCTTCATAAAAAACACAACATTTCAGATCCTTGCAACTGACCCATTTAAAACTTTACAGTGACATTTTTTTCAATGTCACTGAGACGACTTGTTAAAAGTGTTCCATGTCATTAAAATTGGTCTTGGAAGTTGTCAAATAAAAACTTTCATTTTCTCCATAAAAAACACAACATTTCAGACCCTTGCAACTGACCCATTTAAAACTTTACAGTGACATTTTTTTCAATGTCACCGAGACGACTAGTTAAAAGTGTTCTATGTCATTAAAATTGGTCTTAGAAGTTGTTTAAAAAAAAAACCTTTCATTTTCTTTCTAAAAAACACAACATTTCAGACCCTTGCAACTGACCCATCCCAGTAAACATTTCCGATCTTATGAGCATCTTGAGCTGATCTAAGGCAATTGACTAGATAGTCTACAAGTTCTGCATTTTACCTGCAAATGTCCGCCTGTTTCGGATCTTCTAGTGATCCGCACAGATGATCTTGACATGGTCTGGAGGATATCTGAAGACGACAGCCTGGATAGCTTTTCCAATTGTATTGCAGACAACTGGGAGAGGTTCCCAAGTTATTGTTTTTCAGATATCTTCAAGACCATGTCAAGATTATCTGCACGAATATCTTGAGCATATCTGGAAGTTGTCTTGTGCACAACTGGGAGGCCTGACCCGGGTTGATGACTATCAGATATCCTCCAGACCGTGTCAAGATTATCTGCGCGGATGGCTAGAAGATTCGAAACAGGCGGACATTTGCAGGTAAAATGCAGAACTTTTAGACTATCAAGTCAACTGACTTAGATCAGCTCCAAGATGCTCATAAGATCGGAAATGTTTCAAGATTATTTGCACGAATATCTTGAGCATATCTGGACGTTGTCTTTTGCACAACTGGGAGGCCTGACCCGGGTTGATGACTATCAGATATCCTCCAGACCATGTCAAGATTATCTGCGCGGATCGCTAGAAGATTCGAAACAGGCGGACATTTGCAGGTAAAATGCAGAACTTTTAGACCAAATAAGCAGCGCACTCTGGGTGGTGATTCTTGTAACTCACTATAAAGTTATTCCGTCTAGATTGGTGCCACATGTTGCAGAGTCCTGGATAGTACATTACACACATATTATTAGCTGTAGAAGAGATACATTGAAGCAGGGGCGTGCCGTGGTTTCAAAAAAGGGGGGGGGGGGGGGCAATAATGCAATCTTGCCGTCCTCCGCGACCAAAATTAAAAATTAAATGACCTTTTTTTTTTTTTGAAATTTGAACTTTTTTTCTTCTTCCTTTCTTTTTTTTCTTTTTTTTCTTTCTTTCTTTTTCTTCTTTCTTTTTCTTCTTTCTTTTTCTTCTTTCTTTTTCTTCTTTCTTTTTCTTCTTTCTTTTTCTTCTTTCTTTTTCTTCTTTCTTTTTCTTCTTTCTTTTTCTTCTTTCTTTTTCTTCTTTCTTTTCTTTCTTTCTTTTCTTTCTTTCTTTTCGTTCTTTCTTTTCTTTCTCTTTTTTCTTTCTTTTTTTTCTTTCTTTTTTTTTTTCCTTTTTTTTTCTTTCTTTTTTTTCCTTTCTTTTTCTTTCTTTCTTTTTTTTCTTTCTTTTTTTTTCTTTCTTTTTTTTTTGTTTGTTTTTTTTGTTTTTTTTTGTTTTTTTGTTTGTTTTGTTGTTCACCCTGATTTTGCCGCCCCCCCTCTCGACAAGCCCCTGCATTGAAGATACATCCACAGAACATACACAGAAAGAAGTGACAAAGTATACCAGAAGTTCCGAGATTTGAACCTGGGCCGCTGCGGCGGATGCCGAGTACTTTACTCGATGAGCTACGCCGGCTCGCGTAGGAATGGAGCAAATTAAACATATTTAAAGGAGTGGAATCTTCATACTCGTATAATATCTGGAGAGTATCTGGACTTACAAGTCCAGAATTGAATATCTTCAGAATATCTGGAGAGTATCTGGACTTACAAGTTCAGAATTGAATATCTTCAGAATATCTGGAGAGTATCTGGACTTACAAGTTCAGAATTGAATATCTTCAGAATATCTGGAGAGTATCTGGACTTACAAGTCCAGAATTGAATATCTTCAGAATATCTGGAGAGTATCTGGAATTACAAGTCCAGAATTGAATATCTTCAGAATATCTGGAGAGTATCTGGACTTACAAGTTCAGAATTGAATATCTTCAAAATATCTGCACAGTATCTTAGTTAACTTGTTCGATGTTGTATATTGAGAAGACAACTTCCGGAGCACACAGAAGCATGTGCCGTATCAAGTTGTCTCCAAAAGAACTGAAAGTTATCTAAATTTCATCGTGTGTTTCCCAACATCTTGCAGTTATTTTGCAGATATGTTACGGCGCGCATATTATCTTGAAGTCATCTTTCAGACATCTTTCATGCCCAGATATTCACAAGACCATCTTGAGACCGGAAATGTTTACTGGGATTTAAACTTTACAGTCACATTTTTTTCTGAGACTGCTTGTTAAAAGTGTTCTATGTCATTCAAATTGGTCTTGAAAGTTGTTTATGGATAGATCAAAGAAAAATTTACTTTCTGATTTTTGTCCAATTTTTGACGATCTTATGAGTCCATAGTGCGACGGAGTGAGAAATGACGGAATGAGGAACGGCAAAATGTCACCAGCTATTGGACCCATTAGAGGACAAGCATCGCTCTTTACTCTCACGCATCTTTGCAGCTTTAACCGTTGACCGTTGAACTTACAACAAAACGGTGACAAGCGACTAGCCAGGAACGCACTTTGGATTATAGATGCAGGAGTCACGGGGGGAATGCGAATCATAATGCAAAATGTGCGATTCAGAAACGGCTTCTCTGCCCAAGACTCCACGCAAATCAGGGATCATCATTTTTTATAGAGCCGCTTCGTAGGGTACGCCTTGCAATCAAATAGCGAAGCGTGCTATCTGGCAACGTTGCATTTCGTCCATTTTTCCAAATCTTTCAGAAAGATCGAACTCTTGGGTGTAAAGAGAACACCTTAACCCTTAATTGCGCGTTTTTTTTCCCCGTTCGAAAACATGATTTTTCAATTGATTTTGACTCAAAATGAAAGGGAAAAATAGTGAGAAAATTCCTAGCATTAATTCTTGCGCCCAAGAGATCTGAAAAATACTAAATTTAACATGGGCCAGTGTAGGGAGAAAATCAAGGTCAAACGGTTAAATATGTTTTCTAATGTTCCGATGGCGCCCAACATGGGGCCTTGCTTTTTCAGACTTCGGCGCAGTAAGGGTTAAAATATGACATTATTGTATGCGGGTTTAAATTGAAAGCCGATTTTCAAAATGAGTCGATAAAAGAAGCGTGTACGCTGGCAGAAAATTTTCCAAGGGTGGCGAAACCTCAAAGATGCATTCCAAGGGAGGAAAGGAGAGCAGTTTCTCGATTCTTTTATAATTTAACATGTTTTTTCAGCTCATTTTTTGCAAAATTATCGTAAAAATCGGTATTTCTAACTTTAAAGGGGAGGGGGCTAATCCATTTGCACTCCCTTGCTGGTGCTAATGACAAGAATACCGAAATGTAGATGAGTGTTATATAATTTAGGGAATATTACGCTCATGGACCGATCCTGAATCACGCACTCATAAATAATCACCCTCTATAAGAGTGAGATTAGTGGTATAGTCGAACGAAGACAGTAAAAATGTCAGCCAACTCCTTAAATTTCGAGGTAGGCCACCTGCAACTCATCGCTTTCCTGTCGTACATAACAATCTGTAAGAACTAAATAACTCATTCATGTTTTGTTTTTCTTCTTTTTTTTTCGTCAGGTTTAAAAATGAAGACGAATCACCATCAACCAGGATGCGCTTTTGATACTGAATTTGGTGAGTCAATAAATGCCGTAAAGTTCTATTTATTCCTTTGATTGTTTTGACAGTTATCGGGTTTTTTCCTTCGAAGTTGTTGGGTGATGCTGGGTGGGTCTTCAACCCTCTCGGTCAATGCTCCGTTTATCGCGCGAGGATGGAGAGGTTTACAGTGGCGAGGCGTGAGGTTTGGCAACGTTCCCTTCACCCCATTTAAACACATTAGAAAGGTCGAAATGCCTGGTCATCGCCGATGACTGAAACATTCGACTTTTTTGGTGAACATAAATGGAGAAAATTCATTGTTGCCAAATTTCACGCTTCGCCACTGGAGGTTTACGTGAATGAATAAGAGAGGAGAATTGCGATCACAATCTTACTGGTTGGGTGCAACAAGAGTTCCTAGAGGTGCAACTATGACACTTTTCCAGCAGCGGCTCGTGCAATCTGGCAACAGTGCTATTTTGCCATTTAAATCTGTGCTAAAAGATCGATTCTAGGTGAGGCACAGCGCCTCACCAAAGAATCGATTATTTTACATAGGTTTAAATGGAGGGAGTCCATTGATGCCACATTGCTCGAGCCGCCACTGCATTTTTCTAATATTTTTCAAAAAGGAGAAGTACCATTGTTGCACGCATCGCATCATTTCATTTCGGTTTGGTGCAGCAACGGCACTTCTCAGATAATATGGGTCCATTGCCTCTATTAATTAACTCAACGCGGATTCTTCTCCAATACAATTTAAAATGCGAAGAAGTGTTGTTCTTGCACCCATCGCATCATTTTAATTTGATGCAGCAATGAGACTTCTCAAATGTAGATACATTGCCTCAATCAATGCAACAATGGCACTTCTCCAACATACTTTGAAATGGAGAAGTGTCGTTGTTGCACCCATCGCATCATTCCGGTTTTGGTGCAGCAACGACACTTCTCAGATAATATGTACCTAGATCCGTTGCCTCAATCCATCCAACAATGACACTTTTCCAATACACTGTAACATAGAGAAAGTGTCGTTGTTGCACCCATCGTCTTACTTTGCGCAACAATGACACTTCTGACATTTACCATCGGAGAAGTATGGTTGTTGCATACATTGAGGCGATAGGTGCAACAATGACGTTTCTCCCATTTTAAAAACATTCTAAAAGAGTCATCACTACAACCATCGTCTCAATAATTCAACTACGGTCAGAAAAAAAACAAGTAAAGTTGGCTCCTATAATTTTTTTCTATCACGGAGAAAAAGCTTTGGGTAGGGGAACCAAAGTCTGCAGTGATTATATAGTTACTGAGACGTCTTTGAGCAGGGGGACTAAAATCTTTGGAAAAAGCGACCAAAGTCTTTGGAAGTTGGTTTCCCTCGCCCAAAGACTTTGGTTGCTCTGTCCAAACATTTTAGTTCCCCTGCCCAAAGACGCCTCAGCAACTATAATTCTGCCCAAAGCTTTTTCTCAGTGATCCATACTTGGATCAACTCTCTCTTTCGTTCTCTCCATCGATTTGAATTCGTGTGTTAGAAAAGGATGGAGGAGACAAGGGCGAAAATCACGTGACGGCTCTCTTTTTCAAACCTTTTTTAACAAATGCGTGCAAATTGGGTGAGAAGAAAGAGTCAGAGAGAAAGAAAGAGAGAGAGAGAGAGAGAGAGAAAGAGAGCGAAACTGATTTTCTCTTCCTCTTTCGACTGCCCATTTAAATTTCAAGTGGAAAAAATAAGGAAACAGGTCATCCATCCCTCTGTTTGCGATTTTGATGATGAAAAAAAAAGGAGATAAGATACGAAATAATTGTTACGTCACGGTGCAGCTCTGTTGTAATGACGATTTCTATAGTTTAAAAAAAAAAAAATGATGTCTTATGGTATTGCTTTTTTTGTTTTTTTGTTTTGTTATCTATAAATCCACAGCCGTAATATAAAGCGAGGAAACGGATACTTGTTGCACTCGCGCACAACAATAGGGGGAACAAAAATAAAGTGTAACAAATAACAATTTGTACGCATGGATGTATTTAACTTTGACCGCCTCGCGAACTTGTTTTTAACCCCTTGAAAGTTCGGAGGGGCGAGATCAGATCAGGTTGCCTGAAACATATACTCTGTGATGAGAATGCATATCAGAGCTGCACTCGAGCTCACTTGAACTGGCAATGAGTATGAAAAACATACCATCTCAACTCACTCGTAGGGATGTAAAGAATTCCTATGATAGTGATCCAAGTAATCCGTCATTTGTGAAAAACTTATCAGAACATCTCGAACTCTCTAAGTTTTGTCATACTGCCATTTTTCGCATTCTCTCCGTGTACTTTTCAACTTCTGGTGATGATCACTTTCGTTTTGATTTTGCTTTTGGTTTTGTATTTAATGTTAAATTTTTGGGAAAAACTTTTTGATATATTAGCCATTGCACACTATATTCATCACTCATTAAAGTTTTGTTTTGTTTTTTGTTTTTTTTTTTTTTTTTCTACTTACACGGAAAAAACTACGGTGAAAATAACCATACGGATACCTGATTTTGGCACCTGCTAGATGTTATGGTAATGTTAACCAGAAGTATACTATGTTTTGACTAGGTACTAGGTGATGTTACCTGATTGTAAGTCGAGTTTACTCAAAGTATCGGTAAATGTACCATAGTTCTGGTCAAGTTTACCATAACATCTAGCAGGTGCCAAAATCAGGTATTCGTATGTTTATTTCCACTAATCTTTTTTTCCCGTGTATATGGCTTTAGTTTCCTTTTGTGGAACCTAAAAGCCAACTACAAATTTATTAATGGTCCGAGAAAATCTGTGAATAGTTGACATCCATATCAAACCGAAGTGACAGGATCTGAAGCCATCAAATCTTGTCACCACGACCGGAATTCGAACCCAGGACTTCCGGGTGAGTGCGGTCAGTTGCAATAAACACCAAACAATGGAGATCAGTTCTCATTTAAGTTCATAGAATTAAATTAAGGTAAACACCCCAGTAGCCGGCACCCCTAAAATTTGCACCAGTACCCGGCACCCCTTTTTTACAATGTGAAAAGTATTAGTTTGATGGCAATCCTGGTGTTTTGTGTGGTTTTTTTCTGAGACCTCAAGTGTGAAACATTCGAAAAAAAATCGCAAAACACCAAAATTGGCACTAAACTAATATTTTTCACATCTTAAAAATAGGTGCCGGGTACTGGTGCGAATTTTAGGGGTGCCGGCTACTGGGATGTTTACCTTAAAGTCGTTCTGAGACAACGAGCAACGATGAAAAATTGCAAGGTGAATTCGCGGCAATTCGTCTATCGTTTTTTCCCATTTGCACCTGCAAAAGTATCGATTTCTGAGCGAATCGTTGCACCACTTAAGGATAGATTCTTTCCCATGGGTTTCATGGATGAAACATCGATGGGTCGCATTTTATACGTGCGAGGCGCCACTGCAAGGGATTCTGAAACATTATACTGTAGTCTGTAATCGTTGAAATGTTAAATATAAAACCAGGATCGAAGTGGGAATATACTCGTGACTCGTGAGTGAAACGAAGCTAAGCTCCCCTAGCAATATTTACACTTCACACTTGCGTCATCATCACGCTCATTCGTGGATATTTTGTTTTTCGGGTGGGCACCTCGATTGTGTGGCGATATGGGAGCTCCATTCAGTGGAATTCTTTTCCGAAAACAAAGACAGAGGGTCGCGCGGTCAAAGAGTCTTTTGCGTTGCGGCCCCACCGTCTCGTTCTCTCTGATGAAAAGAAAAGCCGCCATTTTTAGAACGGAGATAAATTTCGTGTGTAAATAAAAATTAAAATCCAGGGTGAAAATGTAATTAACACCGCAAGCCTTAAGACCATTATCTATAAATGGAAAATAGAGCTAAAAATCTATTTAGGAAGAAAGGAGGGGGGCAGTCGGCTCATTGTGTGACACTTTTGCTTTTATGTACATAATAACCTTTTCTTCTTTTTCTCCCTCTTTCATATCTCCCCCTTTCTCTCTCTCTCTCTCTCTCTCTCTCTCTCTCTCTCTCTCTCTGTCTCTCTCTCTCTCTTTCTCTCTCCCTCTCTCTCACTCTCTCTCATTTCCTCTCATTATCTCTTTCTTTCTTTCTCTTTGTCTTTTTGTCACTTCCTTTTCCACGCTGCAGGCATAACGGTCAACGGCTGCGTCCATACTTTGCGCGGTTTGTATACTCAGGGGTGGCCACAACTCGCGGTATTCTCATCTTACAGTGGTATGATTATTAACTGTAGCTCAAAACATTGTCAATCCGTCTTATACCATTCCAGCGTCCAGAAATATTCGCGTTTGTATCAATGTGCGACTTGTTGGACAGTAATACATTTGCCCGCGCGACCAGCTTATACTCGTCCATTATCTTTGGTAAATAATGGTTTCAAAGCTTCCTTCTTTTGTCAGAATGAAAAGGTCGCCCTTAAACTTTGATCATCCCTCCTTCCGTTGTGTTTTGTACTTTATATTTTTTCCTACGTTCATATGCATTCATATTATAAGACCATTAGAACTATAATTTGAGTGCTTTTGGTGGTGCCTTTCGTACTTGTGGAGAATCAGAGGGAAATATTGATGAGTGCTGTAGGCAGAGGTAGCTCTTGAAGGATCGATTATCGTTTTTCTTTCCCGTTAGCACTTATGAAAAAGTATCGAGTAATTGGGATTGTATTGAGCCTCGTGTATTAGAATCAGTTCTTTCCCATACATTGAAGAAAAAAAAAAAAACGAAAACAAAAAACCAAAAAAAAAAAAAGGATGGGGATTTTGCTAACTTTTGCTGTATGCGAGCGATTGAATGATTAATCCTCGCGTAAAAACCATTAAAAATGACGATGAGTAATAAAGTATACTAAAAAATTACGAAATTTACTCATAGACTCGCAAAATGACAAAAAAATTAACGACACCATGGCGGAAGTACGCAGGTATCATGGGAGATTCCAATATAAATTGAGACTTTTCTTCGTGTGGTTCTAACAGTGGCGTACGCAGGATTTTTTTGGGGGGAGGGACTTGCACTGATGAGCGTTTGGCTGGAAATTATTCCCCCTTCCCCTCTACTCCTGAAAATCTGAGGTCTGGTGGTGGGTTTTTAGCCCCCTTAGCTCTTTGGGTAAACCATTGCAAGAGACTTCAAAAAAACCGTATAACCTGACTATTCCTGGCTACGGATCTGCTACTGTAGATTGAGAACAAAAGAGTAAATTTGCAAACAATCAACTCAAATTCAGGTAGAAGAGTTACACAATGAAACCTCTATCTCATTCAAGAATTAGCTAGACACAGGTAATAAAATATTTTAAAAAATGTAAGAAAAGAAGCTCCTGTCACTGCGGAACTGTCTAATGTGAATGAATTCGATCATCATAAAATAATTAGGAAAATCATCGATGGTTTACATTATGCTTTCCAATGAGGTTTTTTATCCTTTTTTTCTTGTTTTTCAGCTCATTTAACGTCGTCTCTTCTACAAGTAGCTCGCTCTGAATTGTATGCCGAAAAAAGAATAATAAATGAATAAACCTTTGATTCCTCATCCATTAGCCCTGTATGCCGATCAATTTTACTGGATTGAACAGGTTCCCTGTATCCAGCGATTTATGCCTTCTTCAGGAACATTGGCGGATCCAGGAAATTGTCCTCCCCTTTCTCTTTCTCCCTCTCTCTCTCCCTCTCTCTCCCTCTCTCTCCCTCTCTCCCTCCCTCCCTCTCTCTCACCCTATCTCTCTCCCACTCTCTCTCTCTCCCTCACCCTTTCCCATTATCTTTCTCTCTCTCGGGACGAAAATCACGTGACTGAGTCTAATCTGTCCTTTTCTAACTCACGTGTTCTAATGGGAGAAGAGGTGGGAAGGATAGATTCCTGGATTCGTTTATGCCAAAAAAAAAAGGCTCAAAAAACAGAACGCGTGTTCTTTCTTATCGTTCCAGATCAGAATCATGAAAAAATTAGTATTCTCGAGGAAGGAGAATCACTAAAACTTTATGTATGGTTTTTTTTTCAGAGAACATCTCAATTGTTTTGATTAAAAAATAAATAAGAATCATCGGTTTCAGTTTGTTTTGTTTTCAACTTCTTTTGCCAAAAATGGGAGAAAGATCCTTCACAGGTCCTTATATACAGAATGGAAGTGAACAGATGAAAGATACGAAAAAGAGAAAAGTTATAGAGGTCGATTCAGATGAGCTGGCTGATGACAGTTCGCTGTGTTTATGCGTAGTGAACTGGTTCTGGATTTCTGCGCATGAAAACCAACGTCTTTATCAATCGAAACTTCAGGAAGAGTTTAAACGCCAATCAAGAGACAACTGTCATCTGCCAACTTATCTAAAATGATCTCTAAGAATATGCATGACCATTGATCATTACAGATGCCAAAATCTGAAAGCATCAAATTTTGTCGTTCCTATACTGCAATCAGAACTAAGAACTATGTACAATTTTTTCCCCCATATTCTTAGAGAAAATTGAAACGTTTTTCGGTTGGAACCTTCTTTAGTCCTTTTAGTCAAGTGTAAAACTGTACGTCTGTATGATCGCGCATGTTCTTCTCAAGTAAATTTAGATAGAAGCAAAAATACATTCTGCATTTGGTAAGACGTCTTTACAATAAAAAACAATGAATAGCAAATCTGAGTTTGCTTGAACATGTTTAACCTGGTCAGTGATCACAAACCAAAGGCCACGGGTTCAAATCCCGGCCAAAGTGACAAGATTTTATCAGTTTTAGATCTAAATCAAGACTGTTTGGAAGGGCATCAAAAAATAATAATTGATTCCAACAAGAGACAACATGGCTTCAATTATAACTATTGAAAGTGTGGTCTAGAGGGAACTCATCAGTTAACGCAATATGTTACCAGTTTTGGCGGGAAATTCAAAAATTATACTTTGAGTTAAATCGGAAAATGTATATTTTGATATTGCCATGGGTACGGGCAGAAAAATTTTCAAAAAGGAGAGGGGGGACAATTTCCAAAATTAAAACTCAGGAGGAAGCATTCCCTTACACTTTTATACGTGTTTGCTAGGTCTCAGCTAGCTATTATAAAGGGAAAATGGAGGTTAACATCGGTATTTACCGTCTTCTGTGGAGGGGGGGGGTGGTAGACTGCCCATTGGCACTCCCCTTCTGGCGTTCTTGCGCCCTTCGCAGTGGTTGATCTTTCTGCGGGGAAAAGGGGGACTAAAACATGGTTTTTTAACAAAAATCCCAACATTTCCTCGAAGACCCCTTTGCAAATGGTGTAAAGTTTTGATCAATTATGGGGGGCTCTTCGCCCCTCCCCCCCCCCCCCCCCCCCGCCTCACCTACAAGCATCAACCAATGGTTATGAGTTACGACGCAGAGTGATTTTTTGGGAGTTAATGAGTGTCACCCTTCGATACGCCCTCTACACGCCACCGTTGCCACCAGTGGCGAGGCGTGAAATTTGGCAACAATGTATTTTCTCCATTTAAATTCACCAAAAAAGTTGAATGCTTCAGTCATCGGCGATGACCAGGCATTTCGACCTTTCTAATGTATTTAAATGGGAGAAAGGGACGTTTCCAAATCGCACGCCTCGCCACTGGTCGCCACCCGCGTGATTTCCAAGAGACTGCGGGTCTAGGGCCTCGCACACATTTTCGGAGTGGTGATGAGGATAAAGAGTGAGAGAGAAGAGGGCTGAGATGGACACGGAGTAAGAGAAAAAGAGAGAGAGAGAGAACAATGACAACACTCCGCAACACAATTTGCATGTTCTCGCAGCGCGAGCTACTCCGGCACATGAAACAGGCGCGATGCGTCGCGCAAATTGCAGCTGTATCGCGGCGTTAAATGAGGGGCGAGCGAAGCGCACGGACGAATAGTTTAGGATGGATGGGGACGATCGCATCGGTGCGCGCCTTAGCTTGGCGAGCGTTACCGCTGGCTGCAGAAGGCGTGTTTAAACCGCGAGGCGTTCGCGGTCCGGGGGGAACCGGTAACTCGATGCCCCACCTACGAAGAGCATGAATGAGCAGAGAGAAGGGGCCTCTTCTCGGCCACATCGTCGTTGATGTCGAGTTGTGAGTTGTGACCGACGTACAACGAGATGAAATCGTTCATTCATACGATTCGATTCGTTTTCATGACTCGTTCGAGAATTCTAGCTGATTCGACTGTATGTAAATTTCGATCAATCGAACTTCACTGAGGCTGAATGATGAGGTGGATGGGTGGGGTGGGAAGCGGCAGCGTTACACAAATGGGGTAGTGTTCAAGCCCGTCTGATAATTTGGGATTCATTTGTTAGTTTTTTGTTTTGTTCTTTGTTCTTTGTTTTTTTTGTTTCATTTTATCTCTAATTTGATAAGTCCTTCTTGGTAACCATACAGCCAACAACGAATGTATTTGTTATCCACTCTGATTATATCGATGAATACCAGTGGCGTCGCGTGCAGTTTGGCAACACTGTATTTTACCCATTTAAACTCATGTAAAAGATCGAATTCAGGGGGTGCACAGTGCACACGGTAAATTCGATATATTGAATGCTTTTAAATGAAGGAGGCACATTGTTGCCAGATGGCACGCGACGCCACTGATGCATACAATTCAAAATTCACGAATTCCGAAAGACTTAGGACTCGAATACTATCCCATTTGATCCGAACTCCGTCGAAGCTATAGACTATAGAGTGACCCAGTTGCGGACTTTTTAGCAACCATGTTTTTTGCCTTTAGACCCTATACAACTTCTCAGGGCTTATTCAGTGAAAATCCCTGAAGATCGATTATTTTACTTAGGTTTAAATGGAGAGAGTCCGCAGTTGCCAAATTGCACGAAAACTGCCCCCTGAAGCTGTTGTGCCTATTGCCTCGGTTTGCGATTAAGCATAAACTAAACTATCAAAGAGTATTTTCAATAGCTCCTCAGTTCATTTCACCGCATCGTTCAAAAGAGCGGTTCATTCATAGCGCGATGCGGACCACCGCATGGCATGCCTGCCTCCGTTCGGACCATAGGCGGATCCAAGAGATCGTCTATCTCTCTCTCCTCCCATTTGAAACGCGTGCGTTAGAAAAGGGCGGAGATAGGGGCTAAACGTCACGTGATGGCCCCCTCCGCTATCCTCTTCTAACACATGCATTCAAATGGTAGGAGAGAGAGAGAGAGAAAGACAAACTTCTGTGTACGCGTATATGGTTCGGACTACACATGGAAGGAGTGTGGGACCGGCACGTCACGCTTGCGGCCACTGGTTGCGGCCGTAGGCGGATCCAAGAATACGTCTCTCTCTCTCTCTCTCAATCTCTCTCTCTCTCTTTATCTCTCTCTCTCTCTATCTATCTCTCTCCCTCTCTCTCTCCCTCCTTCCCTCTCACCCATTTAAACGCGCCGTGTGATAGAAAAGGACAGCCATGGGGGGGGGGGGGGGGCGAACGTCACGTGATGGCAGTCAGGCCCATCTCTCTCTATCCTCTTCTAACACACGTGTTCAAATGAGCGGGGAGATAGAGAAAGACAAATTCCTGGATCAACCGCGCGCGATGGTTAAGGCGTGCAGCGCGGCGCGTTTCAAGCCTATCCAAGAGAAGCTTTCAGTCCGCGAACGAGAGCGAAGTGCGAATCGCGAAATCGCCGATGCGCCGAGTTGATATACCACGCGCAGTGTCGCGTCGCGCTCTCTGCCTGTGACTTTTTAAGCTCGGCGCAAGTAGCAGCCGCATTGAGCATTGAACATTGAACATTCGAGCGTTGAGAGCGCTGTTTTACTTCGTCCGATCTTGGTCTTGGATCGTGGCTCGCCTGCTAATTGATCCTATTAAACGTGGCGCTGTCGTCCATTTTGTGCTCTCTTTCCTACCTCTCCCCTCTCTCTCTCCCTCTCCTCAAACCCCTCTCTCTCTCGCTCTTGCACTTTGTCCGCTCCATCTTTCCAGTTTGCATTGAAAACGGATTCTGATTCTGAATCCTAACCTATAGCTGAGCTTAGAGAGCACATCAGCCGTCTTGGTTGACTCAATAGACCTAGCTTTGATTCTGCGAGAGTTCTGGTCCGGGTTGAGGGTGAATGGGGCTCTTGCAAACGTTTGCTTTAACCCATATATGCCCAGAATCATTTGAAATTTTCACGTGTTTTTCTCAAAAAACACAATTTGTGAACTGAAAACACGAAAAAATTATAAGGACATACATTTTTTTGGGGCAGCTAAATTTTGCGAGCTAAAAATTCCCAAAATTGGTTTTTGAGTAGAATTGGTCCAAATTGACTGAAATATGGTCCAAAAATAACACAACAAGTGTGTCGTCAACCACCCACACTGGGCATATACAAAACAAACAAATCGCAACATCTGATGTGAAAACTAGTGAAAAGCACGAAAATTACTCTTTAAAAATCTTATACAGTCAGTACTAAAGTGAAAATACAACTGTAACGGCAAGGTCGTAATGACGGAGATACACAGCAGGTATCATGGGAATTCCTGCGTCTAATTTGTCACTTTCTCTTTGCGGAAACATTTATAGAGAATATGTCCAAACATAACAAACATAGAGAAGTGTACTCCGTGTCATTTTTACAGGTTTTTTATGCAAGAAACAAATCTTCAATCATCCTGTTAGTAAAAGTTTGCAAGAGCACCATTGAGGGTATAGAATGACGTTGCACTGAAAAAAAAAATTAGCTAAATTTAACTAATTTCAACTTAAAAGTATGGACACCACTTAAAACTGTTAATTTGAATATTTGAATTAGTAAAATTAACTCCGTGCCATGTTAATTAACACGGCACGGAGTTAATTTTACTAATTCAAACAGTCAAACTAACAGTTTTAAGTGGTGTCCATACTTTTAAGTTGAAATTAGTTAAATTTAGCAGATTTTTTTTTCAGTGTGGATTGAGGAATTTAAATCTTTGTGTTGGATGTTTTGTTCGGATTGAAGTTGGACTAAGGGCTTTTATGACTGACTATTGGCTATATGTTTATGAGAATGTTTTGATCGGGATTTAAGGTGGATACAGGAGTTTTATTTTGATTTTGATTATTCGCACATAATATATGGCAAGCCATGGTTTTTGCTTACATGTGGGAAGCTCAGTTTGAAGTGAACAAGTTGGACTAAGGGATTTCATAACTGGCTATATTTATAAATAAGAATTGATCCAAATTCAACCCTTTCTGTTATGAATTGTGAAAGAAGTGTCACTGTAATCTGAAACCTATACTATTAAGTTGAACGAACTTTTCTCATATAATTTCATGTGTGAGTCAATTTTTCCGAATTTCCATAAGGCTCCATGTAAAATGGTTGTCTATTATAATGGACGCTGTGGCGGAAAGGGTTAAAGAGGATTAAACAATTTGATTTCGGTTCTGAGCCTCTGCATTTGTTTATTTTGCAAGTTCTGTTCGCAGATTGAATGTGGACTGAGTGGTTTCAGGGGTTTGCACACCAATTTTCCTTAAAAAATGAGTTGAGAACAAGCAAAAACTTACATAAATCAATGGTTTGCCGTCTGGAATTTTGTTTGGAGCCCCCCCCCACACCACTCCCAATTTAACACTAAAAGCATACATAATGATGATCGGTGAAATCCACGCGGTTAAAAATAATAACAGGCTTTTCAAAATAAATCAAGTTTTGTTTCTTCAAATAACCACCTGGTTTCAAAATGAATCTTCATCTTTCTGTGGAGCTTTTCGCATTCGCATCATCTATCTCCACAATTCAGTGACCGTCACCAAATGGTTACTATACGCAACCTGCTCCGCTATCATAACTTACCAAATTTCACTAAATATTCAAAGCGTGCGTTGAAACAATGAGAATGAGAAGCCGGATCGATCGGATTCCTTTATTTATGATCGAAATCAAGAAGATGAAGCGGTCTCATATCCAGAATGTGAATCGCTGCGGTCGGCAGGTGTCGGTAAATCCATAAATTTTGAGCACCGAAAAAAAAACCAAACAAACAAAAAACCAACAAAAGCTTCAAATTTGCGAGAAAAGAATGACAACCGAAGCTACTGTCTGTCTGGCGGCGAGAAGGAGATGACTGGGAGAGGGAGTGGGCAAAGAGGGGGAGAGGGGGAGAGGAGAGAATGAGATGGCAAGGGGCGGAGGGGGAGGGACGTTGAGTTTTGATTTTAATAAGCGGTGAAAAAAAAAGGGGGGCCGATATACGGTGGATCACACATCAGGGGACGGTGCGTGCAGCACGGCCCCGGAGGGAGAGGGGCGCTTAGGATTTATAAGACAAGATAATAAGAATGGATGATTTCGACGAGGGGATGGACGATGAGTGGAACGCAACGGAACGGAACATTAACAGAACGAATCAAAATCGGAATCGGAATTTATTGTAATCAGTCCTGTCCGCGGTCAATTTTCAATGAGCCTCGCTTCTGCGCCTATGTATACGTTGTTACATGTCCGTCTCTTTTTCTTTGAATCTTTCTCTCTCTCCCTCTCTCTCCATA